>JACXGM010014808.1:0-21794 GCA_016801145.1 Umbra pygmaea | reverse complement strand
CCAGCTGGGAGGAGGCCTCGGGGAAGACCCAGGACTAGGTGGCGAGATTATATCTCCAACCTGGCCTGGGAACGCCTCGGGATCCCCCAGTCGGAGCTGGTTAATGTTGCTTGGGAAAAGGACGTTTGGGGTCCCCTGCTGGAGCTGCTGCCCCCGCGACCCGATCTCGGATAAGCGGATGAAGATGGATGGATGGATGAACGCAGGTCACATGGTTGTCAGAGGATTTCCTTTCTGCTGCTTTGCCTCATGCATAGCTTATGCGTAGCCTTACGCGTCGTCAAACACACAGATAATGTACATTATGAACTGATGTCTTTACGCAGCCTCTTCAAATGAGCTTTTATATATGAATGTGCAGTGCACTTAGATTGACACTGCTTAATTTCCTTGTGGATAAATAAGGTATCTCATAGATAGAGCAAGATTGTATGCGTAGGTTTCCAATGGCAATAGAGAATCAGTTGTTGACTCATTAAGGATGAGAGAATGACATACAATCTTGTTGATGATCAAGTATTTTTAATGAACATGCGCGTACAAACACACACAGACACGGTCACTGGTGTGACTGTTGCTCAGCAACTATAAAGACAAATTTATACCAAAATCAGATTAGGAACTGTAAACCAAAAAAAATAAAAAGTGTATTACATCATTTTTAGAAGTCATTAAACCCACGTCAAGAAGCGGGACAACGGGATGAGGAGAGTGGATGGTAGAGGGATACCCGGTTCGTCTACCAATAACAACATCTCGTGTGAACACATTACTGACAATTTGATAATTGAATTAGTAGTCTATATTTTACTGGTAACTTCAACTATGCTAAAATAAATGTTACTGGAATAATTTGAGGAATGTTTCATTTACATATTACGTGTTGTCTTTCTTAACACCGTATTGCACCTCGCGTGAACTGAAAAATCGATTCCTGAGCAATCGATGACAACACATTCAGCACCTTCCCTTGGGACAGCGCCTTGTAACGTCGCTCTTAAGAGGCAGCGTGTTAAGAAGTTTCCTAAGGGAGACTTCGGGGAACACACTTAAGAACATAAACAACATCGGTAAGATATATCTTTTTGAGTCTTCTTAGCGGGCTAAGAGTGAACGTTATCGGGGAACCGGGCCTAGTACAATAAGTTCTGTCCATAATTTGAGAACTGCTTGTTGTATCCTCATGTTTCTCCCCATATCTCCCCGAAGGTCTAGGCAGAGTTGAGGATATTGACTCATTAATAAATACCAGGAGAAGGAAATGTTTGATCAGATTAAGAGGACTCTGAGAACACAATCGCCTGGAGGATCGTAAACATGAGCTTCAAACTTGTCTAATCCAGAGTGGGAGAGGCCTGCAGAGTAGAACTACAGATGAGGATGTTTGAATAAAGTCCCACCCTTCTTTATGAAACCCCTTTAAAACTTGCCCATAGTACAATTTAGAAAATATAATTCTGCAAGAATCTTACAAAACCATCTTACAAAAACCATACAAATTGTATTTCTTAATATCTTAAACATTTAATAAAGTGAGTCAGATGAAACTGATATTCCTATAGTCCTTTTTTGACATTTGATTAGGAATAGCAAGGTCATGACGATATGTGCTTTCACAGCGTTGATCCTTGGGGATCTTAAATATAAATGATCTATTTATGCTGTGCTTTGAGTGCAACAAGGCACTGCATATTGTAAGGAAACTTACATGTGACATAGTGGGCTAAGTCACTGCATATTGTAAGGAAACTTACATGTGACATAGTGGGCTAAGTCACTGCATATTGTAAGGAAACTTACGTTGGTGTACCGACCTATCTCTGCCTGACCTGTGTTGTTTTGGATTAAAACTATTATTATTAAAATTACACATTGCGTAACAGTGTTCCTTTTTGTCTGAGTCGTATTGTTACATTGCTACATTTAATTAATTTCAAAGCCAGAATATCTTCTACCTGTTTAACAGTGTTGGTAATGTACCATTAAATCATCATTGTGTCTAATTGTGTCTAACTGTTTATCAAATGCAGTCCAAATAATTCCAGTTGTGTGGGGATTAAAATAAAGACATTCATACAAATAAAAAACTGATCTGATAGGGTGGTCTACCGCAGAATGAGAACTCATTTTTGTCTTGTTGGCCACATCCAACATTGAAATTCAACAGAAAGTTGAACATATTCTAATTTCCCTCAATGTTTGCAAAGATTCATTAGCTGCAAGAAATTAGGTCAAAAGGCCACTTTATTTGGGCAGGAATAAAGTCTTAATGACCAGTAAATGGAAAACACTATTAAACATAATATAAATCCCACATTCCTCAGATAAATGGAATCATATAGTGTAGTATATGTACTGGTATTATCGCTGCCTAACACAACAACGTTGCTCAGATAAATGGAATCATATAGTGTAGTATATGTACTGGTATTATCGCTGCCTTACACATTCACTTTACTTGAATTTATTCCAATAAAAATAAATGATAAATAGGCAGAGCAATCTTTAAAAAAAATTAGCAGTTGTAGTAAGTTAATAAGGAGGTCCTAGATGTGTGGAGGGATTTTGGAAGCAAAAGACTCAATAACAGTAAAGATATTGAATTTTCTTTTCCTGAAATGAATATATTATAAATAAGCTGAGCCACCTTTTCAGTTTAAGTTTTATTTTTAGCTTTATTTTTGCATAATTAACAGTTGTAGTATATTTACAGGGAGACCCTAGATCTGTGGAGGGAATTTGGATATATATAGTGTTATATTCAATATCAGTGAATCTATTGAAATGTATGTTTGTTATCTACTTTCGGTTTCGCAATTTGTAGACGGTGCCTAGACGTTCGGCTGAAAGCAGAACGCTCAAATGGTTCACAGCCAAAACAACGGCAACATGTTGGAATGGCGTCCTCGTGGGGCTCCACTGCGGCGGAGTTGGTGCAGGAGTTGGCTGAGATCCTCGAACTGGATAGACTGGCACTGGAAAGGGAAAACAGGAGGACTGCCAGGTTGGTGGCGGGTCGCGACGGCTGTGCCGGGGGTGTAGCTGGAGTTGCGGTAGGGTTTGAGGAAGCACAGTATGTAAAGAGGAAGAAGAAGCGGGCACGGAAGAAAGAGGGTGGTGAGAGTAGTTCGGGAGAGGGTGAAGGGCCGGCACTTGGTGGTAGGGAGCAGGGGTATAAAGTGATTGTGGAGTTTTCGGCCCCGACAGGTAAGCTGTTGACCCGGTGTCACTCACTGTGGCAAATAGGGAACAGGTTGGGAGGGTGGTGGATGCTAGGTGTTTGAGTGGTGGGAGGGTTCTTATTGTGGTGGGTAGTGTGGCTCTGAGGGATAAGTTGCTGAAGTTGGAGGTGTTGAATGGGGGTAAGTTGAGGTGTATGGTGCCTGGGAGTGCGGTGAAGGTGAGAGGGGTGATCACAGGTGTTCCGGAGGCTCTGTCAATGGAGGAGCTAAAAGAAGTGGTGTCGGGGGGGTTATGTTAAACGCAAGACGGATGGGCAGTCAGGCACTGGGGTAAGAGAAGGTGAGTCCCACGGTGTTGTTGGAGCTTGGAGGGCCATTGCCGAGTAGGGTGCACTTAGGGTTTCTTCGTTTGTTTTGTGAGGGAATATGTGCCGCCGCCACTGATGTGTTTTAATTGTCAGTATATGGGGCATGTTGCGGCTGTGTGTAGAGGGCAGAGTAGGTGTGGTAGGTGTGGGGGTGTGCATGAGTATGGTAAGTGTGGGGTAGGGGACAAGGTGAGGTGCTGTAATTGTGTTGGGGAGCACAGTGCTGCGTTTGGAGGGTGTGTGGTTCAGAAGTGGGCAGCACAGCGGGTTAAGGTGGATAAGCTCACGTATGCGGAAGCAGTGCGGAGAGTAGGGGGACTAGGGGTAGGTGTGCAGGTGGAGAGAGCGGGTTATGGGCCCGGTGTTGGAGGACGGTATGGTTGTTCACAGGGTGGTGTTGTCTGAGACGTGTAAGCATGAGTCTATGGTTGGTAAGGATTAACTGGTGGTGGGCAGGGTTGAGTTTTTGGCATTTCTGTGTAGTGTGATGAATGTTTGTAGTCAGGTTAATGGAAGGAATGCTGGGATTGATGTTGTGGTGGGTGCTGCTAGGGAGTTTATGGGTATTACTGACGTCACGGGGGAGATGGTTCACGAGCTGATGAAAGGGAAGGGGAAGGGGGAGGGTAGGTAGTAGGGTGGGTAGTGGGCTGTATTTTAATTTCTAGGGTGGTGGGGTGTGGTGGGTGGTGTTGAATTAGGTGGGCCATGACCAGCCTCACACTCTGGTACAGTTGGTGGCGGTATATGCACCTTAAGTTGGTTGCGATCCGCCATTAACCCGAAGAAGAAGAAGCAGAACGCTCACATCGGTGCACTATATTTATCCACATATTTCGATGGTCCTTTCGGATTAAAACCTCATTGTAGCTTGTTGTCTACTTTAATACGGTTAGATAGAGCTGCCTATTGTGTTATTGAAAAGTTTTGCTCATGATTTATTGAACCGCAATCTGCCAATTTCTGTCTAACTTTACCGAAGTCACTGTGTAAAGTGCTTTAGGTTCCTTGGAAAAAAGCACTATATTATTCGAATGCATTATTATTAAAGTATTTACACAATCACCGACAGCTAGATTGAAACTAATGATGCTACAGTACATTCACTCCATAAAGCCCGAGGGCAGGGTGCAATGCTAGTTACTAGTTAGCCACTCACCCAGTACTCTTAACTCGTCCTTTCGGATACAAATCTCTAGCGATAATATTGTAGTGGTTTTCTCTTGATACTGTAATAATGTCAACAATAAACCTGATCATGTCATTGAACTGAATTGTGAAGCAGAAGTTGAAATCGAATATCAACTGACAGTAGATAGATGGCTTTATTATTAGACTCAAGGTCCATTTAACAGAAACATACAGCAAAATAAAAAAGTAACTATGCTATTAGTTAATGAAGAGGGACCGGCTGTTGTTAGCTAGTTATGCTATTAGCTAGCGTGGCTGGACAAAGCTTTAAGCTCGTAATAGTTACAATTGACATGAGCTATAACATGCCCTTCAGTAGGTACGGTACATGTTTAGCTATAGTCTATCACCAAAACATTTCAAAATAAATTTGAAAATATCACACAATATACACAAATGAGATGCTAAATCGGCTATAATCACATCACTAAACAGCTAACATGTCACGTCTTTAAAACGGACCATTTGAATAACAATTACACACCAAATCACCTCTGGTTAACTTTTCTATATGCTAACTAGCTTAGCTAGTACTAGGCCAAAGACTATCATATCACCAAACTAATAACATTATATGCCCTTAATTAGGTACAGTACAGATTTAACGATCTTTCCCCAATACATTTCGAATTTGAAAATATCACACAATATACACGAATGAGATATTAAATCGTCTATCTTTCAATTCACTAGACAGCTAATAATGTAATGTCTTTAAAACGGACCGTTTAAATGATAATTACACACCAAATCACTTATGGTTAACATTTCTACATGTTTAGCAATGTTCTATAACCGTTAATTATTCATTATATCATAAATGTTTACCTTCGTAACAATGGGATTAGCCGATAGTAGCTAGTTAGCCAGGTTAGGTGTTCGGGAGAGTGGTAAATAACTAGCTTGCTAGTGCTAAAAAAAGCTGATCAGCTACGATTGATAAAGTGAGTTTCCCGAGGTTATCTGATCTGTTTTAGGAAGGTTCGTTATAGATACATAGATGAGGTGGCCAGTTGAGCGAATTGCGTTGCTCACGGTATTTGTAAAATATTAATGACAAGCAAAGCGAGTGTCTGACTATGTTCAATCATGTTGATGCAGTTCGCCTGAAAACCAGGAGCGCTGTTACATCCATTTTGATTCAAATGAATGGAGAAATTAATCACCTAAATATTTAAATAAAACAAAGACTAAACTATCGATTGATTTTGAAGATACAAGCGCCCTGTACCATGATAGGACACATTAGGTGCAATTGAAAGAAAAAATATAGCTTGCAATAAGGCATCTCTGAATGAGTTCCAAATTTGGGTGAAATAATACAATTTACGATTTCAATATATTGCTCAGACTTTGTCCGATTAAAATAACATAATTTATGATTTCAATATATTGCTCGGACTTTGACCGATCAAGATAATTACTCGCAGAATGGATCTGGACTTTTACTTTGAAACTATGATGGGTTTCTGGGAATTTATATGGCAACCGACGTCACTGTGCACTACATTCTGGGACGTAAACAAGAGGCCGCCGCCATATTGTGAGGCCACAATAATATTGTCGAAAATAATGTTAGAAAAACGATTAAAAGAACAAAATGTACTATACAAAGACAAACTTCTACCGGATGCAAGAAAACGTTACCTGGAAAAGTTGGCATTGATAGGAAATCAATGAGGTGCCTGCGAGATAGTGTACTCGAGTCGAAGATTTACCTCCCCCGACATTTCCAGATATTTTTGTATAGTCTGTGTGAGTGCTGATACCGGGCTCAGTTTCGTAATTTTAAATCTATGACAGCCCTGGTGTTGTCACGATACCAAAATTATTGTTTCAATACCGATACAAAGTAAAGAATTGCGATTTCGATACTTTTTCGATTCTTTTCCTGAAAAGGGAGAAACACTCAAATATCATTGCTGTGCTTTATTTTAAAACCGGGACAACATTCTAATCATATAATAACCTAATAGAGATTGCTAAGACATGTGACCAAGTGAGCGGCAACGTCATCAAAACACAAAGAATTAGGTTTGGCCAGGGCTGGTATGTTTACATGGGCTGGCATAGCAGGCTAGTTTTCTGGCATGAAAATAATGAAAACTTATAATAATGAAAACAGAATCCTACAAAATGCACCGAGCCAAAACAAACATTTTCGGACCTTACCACCTAAAACTAAATCCTAATGCAAAGACGAGAGATTTGACGAGAAAATAAAGGGAATGAAAGGACTGGAACCTTACGAGCGACTGGTCATGGGCTGGCGGGACGTCAACCTGTTGGCTGTTGTCCAACCTCCAGCACCCATACAGCTAGCTACATGATATTAAGTGCTAATCAGGGTTCGAATTACTTGAAAGCAGTAAAATCATACATCTGCGTGGGGGTCTCTAAAAATCATCAGCACCATTATTTAGATCACAAAAAATGCATTTTTTCCTTTAATATATATCACGACATTTATGTTAAGTCAAATGTTATTTAAATACCAAAGGATACCAAACCACTTAGAAGAGCCCATTCTTTGCCATGAGGACAACAAAATCATATACTCAGTATAGCAACAGGGTGATATAAGGTGGTTTGTTATTATTGTTGATTCTCTACTCCTGTATTAATTAATAAACGTTGAACTCAAATGAATGAAGTCCAATGTTAGGCTATTTATTTATCTACACATGCCGCGCCTACTTAGGCTACTTTTTTAAGAGACCCCCCCAAAGATGAAATGATAATTCAAACCCTGGTGTTAGTGCATAGACTCACAAAGTTTTCAGTAACTTCAAGTTGCTGCAGCAGGCAGGCCCAGGTTTTTTGTACAGATGGATGGGTCCAGGACCTGGAGATTGTAAATGTGGGGAAGAAAACTGTCGTCCGTTCAAAGGAATGCTAATGTTTTAAGCACCACACTCCTCGCTCTCTCATCTATCTGCATGCATTCAGAATTCAACAAACCAATGTAACTTACTAAGACAAACACATAATTCATAGGTTAAATTGTGAAAACTTTGACTTGTTTACTGGTCTTACTAAATGCGCTTTCTAGTAGAACACTGTTGGAGCTACTGGTGCATGAGCCTGTTAAATAAAAATATATTTATAAGACTTGAATTAAAATAGTTAGCATGGGCGCCTTAAGTTTGTGGCAAGGATTCCCAAAATGCTTTGGGGGAATATGTCATGATGACGACACATTAGCAATCTCTATATAAATAAGTCACTGACAAACATGCACATAGATGACCATAGTTGTAGGCTAAATCTGATTCACGTAAATGTTTCAATGGAAATGTAGAGCTATTCCAGCCCTATGAATATATTTCATATTGATGATAACAACAGTCTACTTCCTCATTCAGAGACCATGCTTATAAAGCTGTACACCTGTATATATTGCAATTTAAAAAAGAAAACAGATTTAAATGCGATAATGCTTCCCTGCAGTATGAGGTTGCACACAAAATCACCCCTTAATATGCATAATCATTCCAAAGACGGAGCCACTCAACTATTGAAAAAAACTATTTTCCTCAGAATTTGTAGAGTTCAAATGGTGAAATACGAAATAGTTTCTCATTGCTATTTTCATGTAGCCTAATATTTGTAAAATTATAGGTAAAAAATATTAAAATCCTCAAGGAAATGCGCACATTTAAGTACAGGAACGAACGAAAGATGCAAGTTATTAGGCTATTCGGTGCATACAGTAAACTAGAAAACGCCATGAGGAACGGCCCGGACCTAGCCTATGAAAGCCACCTTCAGGAAGGAAAGACAAATATTGGTAGTTTGCAACACTTCTGGTTATATGATAAATATACATTATATAATATACGATTAGGTCATTCCCTGTTTTGGAGAAAGTCACTTTGCCCATAGTTAGCCTACTATTTCTCTAGATAGCCTCGTCAAACTACGGTGGTGCAAAATAGTGACTTGTCACAAAATTAACCATAGCCTCCTCATTTGACTTAAGGGCATGAACATGATCATGTTATCTTTCACATACTAACCTGTCGATCTTTAAACTCCTTGTATAATTCGGCGTGCTTGTCGGCCAAGCGTTTCGCCAGGTTCGAGGTTTTGGCTCACTTTGTTTGCATTTGTTTGTAGCACTGACGACAAACAGGTCTCGACTTACAGGTACCTTTGCCCTCACTGTCAGCAAGGAAGGCAAAGTACTTCAATATTTCACTCCTCGCGTCATCTTTTTCTACTAGTCGTGGACCGTCGCCTTCTTTGCTGCGTGCATGAGGAGAAAAAACAGACGTCCACAGGGAGGCACTGGAAGCGTGCGTTGCGCACACACCAACATGACATACGTCTCTTACAAATCTGGAACTTGGTCATTCTTAAAATTATCGATACTAATACATTTAGGAGTCGTGACGTTTTAAATCTCAGAGAATCGCGATACTTTTGAAGTATTGGTGCACCGTGCAACACTAGACAGCCCACGTTCAGTTTACATATTGAGGATCAGTCTCAAGTTTCCCTGAGCTTGTGAGGTAAACATTTGTGTCTTATGAAAGATAAATGTTATCATTCACATACATTTGAGTAACTTAGTCGACATCTATCCAGATAGACAAGTCATGTAACAATTATCGTTGCAGTACATGCCTTGTCTAATGGCATCTGTGCTTCAGATTTATGATTGGATTTTCTTTCTCATTGGGTTATGTGAATCAAAGCCTTTGTCAAACTATTACAAACCTTAGTCAGAATTCTGAATCATAAAAGCCAAAAACCGCAACTGGAAAAACAACACTGTAGTTAAAAACAACATAGCAGATAATATATGTAAAAATACTGATATTAGTTCTATATGGTAAGCAATACATTTAAAAAGAAACCAAAATAGAAAGACAAGTGGTTTATTTATTTGATTGTATGATGTTAAGTTGGTACCATTTGTGATTGATGTTTGTCAAAATAAATATTTTTATATTTTATATTTTTAACGCATATATTGCTTGTTTACCTTATTCCACTCATCATATGTACAAGTACAATAGAAAACCTTGGTGTTTCAGTACCCTCGTAGCACATTGTTGCCTTCTGACAACAAACCAATGTCTTATTGGGGGAGGGGGGATTTTATTATAGACATGTTATCAGGTACCCCCAAATTAATGCCATAGAGCACAGGTGTCAAACCGGTTCCACGGAGGGCCGAGTGTATGCTGCTTTTTGGTCTTTCCTTTCAATTAGAGCCCAATTAAGATGTAGACTGCCAGGTGAGGTGAGATCCCAACCAATTAGTGACATTCAATCATTCAGGTACAAGGTAAAAGCGAAAACCTGCAGACACTAGGCCCTTTGTGGATCTGGTTTGACACCCCTGCCTTAGAGGGTTAGTTTGATTTCATAAATTTTATTTATATGCCATTTATTACAGTGCACACATGAACACTGTCTGTATTACAGTTCCCACAAACAATGACTGTAGATCTGGCCAGAGCACAAGCAAGTCTGATATAGAGAATTATGTAGCACCAGTGTCAGTGTAATTTTAACTAAAACTCTCCAAAAGTGTCCTTCAGTTTGCTACTTTAAAGAGTAAAGACTTGTCCCATTTCAAAAATGTCCACAGTGATTTCAGGCGATAAGTCGCTAGTAGCCTTGAGGCGGTGCCAAACTACTTTGAAAAGTACTGGAGCAAATGCCAGCTCACCACACATTTGCCAGTGGCTCTGATACTTGTGCCCACTGCTCTTTCCATCTACTGTTGTTCTGCATGTACACAGGTTATGCACTCACAGAGGTTGAATGAGCCTCCTCTAAATCCCTGGGTCATTGTGAGTAGCCCTGGGAAGGTGGACTGTATCCATTGTACCTGCATGGCAGGTATAGCTGAGACCTGTACTCATGTAGATGCTCTCTTGTTTAAGATGGAGGCAACAGTTCAAATTCGTGGCACAAAGACGGTCACTGATGTGCCAGCATACTGGGTTTTGCCCAGTAACTTGAGAAAGATTTATCCAGAAGTGGGATATAGGATCAACTACAACTCCTCAGTTGCAGAAAGGAAGACATTAGAACAGCAAATAAATACCCCCATATCCCTCTTCTTCTGCATCTCCTTGGACTCTCATCTTCGTTCATGTTGTTTTGTTCATTTTTGCCTCAGATTCTCTCAAATTATGTCTATGTTGTCTGCGGCCATGCCGGTCTGATACTGTATGAGATTTGTCCATCTCATATGCTGGTTTACCTTTGGGGAGAAAAAAGTATACATATTGAAACATAGGGCTGGGAGGTATACCGGAAAAAACTATATACCGGTATTCATGTACAGAGACTTGATTACACACAGGTGGATTCTATTTATCATCATTAGTCATTTAGGTCAACATTGGATCATTCAGAGATCCTCACTGAACTTCTGGAGAGAGTTTGCTGCACTGAAAGTAAAGGGGCTGAATAATTTTGCTTGCCCGATTTTGTATTTGTTAAAAAAGTTTGAAATATCTAATAAATTTCGTTCCACTTCATGATTGTGTCCCACTTGTTGTTGCCTCTTCACAAAAAATTACAGTTTTATATCTTTAAGTTTGAATCCTGAAATGTGGCAAAAGTTTGAAATGTTTAAGGGGGCCGAATACTTTCGCAAGGCACTGTAGCTAACCTACCTACATTATTAACATTAGTTACTGTAGCTAGCTACCTAGCTACCTTGTTAAGATGTCAGCAGAAAAGCTAGCAAACTATGACAATGTTGGTTAGCTATGTGCTTGAGTAGCCCCTTTTCAAACATGTATTGGCAAACAGTTTGGTCAATATCCCTACCAGTTTCCTAACGCATCAGTGGTGGTGGGTCATTGTCAACGGACGAGGTGGAGCTGCCATAAGTGAATCCAGCAGCTGTATCACGACTACTAGATAGAGACCCATCATCAACTGGAGAAGCAGGTGCATTAAGTTGTTTTTCCTTCGACCGAATCCTGTAAATGGCTCAGCACTAGTAATAATAGTGTTAACAGTGAATGAAAAAAAATTCGGCAAATACAATTTTTGCGTATTCATGAGTAGTATTTCATACCAGCGTACTTTGACTTGAAATTGCGTAAATGGTACGCAAAATGTGTGCAGGTTGGCAGGTATGAATAAGCATGGAAACTAAATGCACACTTCCTGCATTACAGCATTACTTCAAATACTAAGTTACTCCATTAGTAAACTAGTATTCACATGAAATAAAACATTTAAACATTGAGACCATTCAACAAAGCACACTTGGTAATAACCAGGGCCAGGCACAGACATTTTGGGGGGCTCAAGTAAAATTAAGGGCACCCTACACGTATGCATGCATGCATCGACACACACACACACACACACACTAGAGCTTTAATCGGTCCTGAAAATGTTAACCCGACACTGACCGAACCCGACACAGATCTGTCCGAACCCGAGACCGAATCGGCACCTTAATAGGTTTTTGAAGCCCGAACTGACTGCCCGAACTGACTTACAGCCCGAGATTTGAAATGTTGACAAATAAGCAAATATGGATGGAGAAAATAACCGTTGTTTTATAAACGATAAACATTTGCAAAATGAAAAAGCCAAGTGTGGTAAAAACAACAATATAGGCTATATTATTTAACAACAGGCTATATTATTATTTCACAGGCTGCAACATGAAACAATGACAGTCTTAAATAAAATAAAAAAATGTGAATGAATGAATGCTGGGTTAGGTTAGAGATTGCAGTGTACAATTATTGCAGTGTACAATATAATCAACAAATCAGTCACAGGGAGAGGGAAAAAGGGCGTGGACAGAAAACGATTTGACTGAGATAGATAGGAGTTGCTTAAATTAACCAAGTTAGCAACTAAAAATGTTGCAATATAAAAGTATGTTTTTATTTTTTATTACCGTAATCAATTTACAGACCGAACCCGGCCTTAACCCGACGTGCCTGGTGTATAAATACATAAATAAATAAATGCTAAACAATAAACAAGCATACAATTAATTGCACAATAAATACAGTAAATAAATAAATCTAGGCAGTAATTAAATTATACAATGAGACATTGATGTATACATCTCTTTTAATTAGCTTCTTTATTTATTCACCTTTATAATAATTGCCTAATTTATTTAGACAAAAATATTATAATATACACATGAATACATACATTTAAAAAATAAGTTGTAAATAAATAAAGTTGAAAATTATAATGGACAATAAATAAAGAAGCTAATTAAAAGAGATATATACATTAATGTCTCATTGTATAATTTAATTACTGCCTAGATTTATTTATTTACTGTATTTATTGTGCAATTAATTGTATGCCTATTTATTTTTTTAGCATTTATTTATTTCTTATTTTGTCAGACTTGGTCCTCCATAATTAACAAGTAACAACAAAATAAATGTTGAGTTTGTATGCTAACTAAACTAGCTTCAAACTTTAGCAGTTCTTTTGCAGAAATATGACAATATGTGCCTTCTCTGGCAAGTGTCACACCCACACCATCTTCGAGGACCTTCCGGTTCTCTCAGTCACCGGAATACTAGGATTACATTAGTGTCAAGTCCAGGTAATATTGTTCAGCGGTAGTACCTTATGTTATTGGTTAGAGGAGGGTAAGTGGACCTCTAGCCTTCTCTATGTTTCATTATAGACACCAGTGTTCCGTTACGCAGCTGTGGCCTATTGTAATTAAAAGAGTATATTACCAGATCATTTGTGGCCTGTATTTTGTTGGTTAATCCGCTGGACATGTATATGTTAAACTGAGTATCTGATTAAAAACGCGGTACCTGCGACTGCTTCCATTCGTTATTAATTGGGACTGAGCGTGAAAGCAAGACTGTACGACGTGCTCTCCTGACTTATTCTTTTGCGCTACCGTATCTCAGACGTTCTCCCAAATGACGTTCTCCGGAAACTATTTTGAAAACATGATTTAAATTGTATGCCAACATATGGTGTTTTTACGTCGAGCTGTCCGTTTTGTTATTAGGCTATATTGAGCCTTCTATTACGTTGCACCTGCATGTTCCATTTCGCCGGTTCATGCAAGAACGTTCCACACATTCCATAGCATTCTAAACTATATATTAACGTTCACGGCTAAGGTTAGCTATGTGGTTACCATTGATTGTATATGTTGTTACTGAGGTTAAAGGTTAGGATTAAGGTTAACGTTACTAAAAAAATAATGTGCAACACGCTTGCATCACGCTGGAACGGAGAAAAACACAAAGCATCCATCTGGATTTGAACTCGCAAACTCCGGGATGAAAGTTTGGCATTTTAAAAGCTAACGGTAGACTACAGAGAAAGTGTGATATCTTTACGTCCGTTTCGCAGCATCAGAGGGAAAATACTTAAGTCGACACATTAAGTGGAATCGAAATTAGGAACCGAAATTTGCGTTCTGATCCGGTCCGATTCCTCCCGGTTGCGTAGGAACCCAACCCTAGTGGGGGGTGGGGCGATTTTTGTTGGGTCAGACCCATCTGCTAGCGATGGGGGGCCGAGACTGAGACCTACATGGAAAAATATGCACCATACAAGCCACTTTGAAATGTTGCTGAATACAAAAGTTAGGTGACCCTCCCATCAGACAAAAAAATTTAAGGACCCTCCCATCAACAATGAATAAAAAGACAGGACCCTCTTCTATTTTCCTCCGGTGGTCCCTTCCATAAATACCTTTTGCCGCTGCAGTTGACAGAATAGTGCTAAGTTACAAAATGCAGAAGAACCTATGACTACTACTCTCGGGAAAACAACACAATAATTTGCTAAAGTTACAGTACCTGAATGAAAATGCCTGGAACACACTTTTAATTAACTTGGGATGTCTGCAAAGAGACGGTCCGTGCGTCTTCGGATATCCAGCCCCTCCGTCTTCGCTTGGATACATCGGACACATGACTCCAGGCCGGAAATATGAAGCCAATTGTCTACCTTTTTGCCACGTCGATCGTGTGAACGGACATTACATCCAACAACACAACAGGTTCTTCCCATTACTAAAATATCCTCGGCGGATTACAACAATGGCAGTATACAAAACAAGTGGCCTCACAAAATGGCGATTTTCCCATCAGCCAGCGCGGCACTGGAGCCGTGACGTCACGCCCCAAGCTCTATTAAGCATTGGTAAACACTCCTGCACAGTAGGTGGCGGTAATGCACCTTTAACCTTGGTTGCCAGCATGGCAACAAATAAACTCCAGAAGAATTTGAATTTGTCATAAATACTTACCCAGGGCCTAAATATTAATCTCTGCCCATGGTCCTAGTGATGGTGGCGTGGACGGCGGACGCTCTGATTTAAACGTTTACTACCAATTAAGAAAGTCTTCCATGTCATCTAATGAAATTCACAATGATGTCGTTTTCCAGTTAAAGTTCTCCTGAGGTGTTTTGTGTGCAGGTAAGAACAGCGATCTTTTATTATAATGATGCAACATTTCAATTAACTACGGGAGATTTACTGTATCAGAGATTACGTTGAAATTTGAAACAAAGGCAATATGTACTAACAGGCGTTACCATAACATATCAAAATATTATAGGATTATCAACAAGTTTCCATGTTGTGATGTTAACATTAAACTCAGCTAAAATTTAGAAATTAAGGCCGGAAGCCGAAGGCCCTGCTAGACCCTCTCGCTCGAGAAAAGTAATTAATTGCGCTAGTGAAAAACACGCGGAAGCCAATAGTTGAATGTTTAATTTAAAATCTATCGCACCTGACCCCGGGAAGGTAGAAAGAATGCTGGACTAGGCCATGGCTCAATGTAAATATAATATTATTGTGCCGACAGTGTCACTATGGGGGGAAATTCCTTTTGAAATGGTGGTCAGCTACTGTAGTTACTTCAACTCAATTATGCACATGTTGTAACTTCGGTAAAGTTGAACAGAGATTGGCAGGTTTGCGGTTCAATAGATTATACGCGAAACGTTTTCATTACACAATAGGCAGCTCAATCGAACTGTAGTAAGGTAGACAACAAGCTACAACAAGGTTTTCATCCGAAAGAAACATTGAAATATGTGGATAAATGAAGTGCAGCGATGTGCGCGTTCTGCTTTCAGCCGAACGTCTAGGCACCGTATACAAAGTGCAAACCGAAAGTCGATACAAACACATTTCAATAGCGTCAATGTTATTGAGTCTATTGCTTCCAAAATCTCACTGTTATTGAGTCTATTGCTTCCAAAATCACTACACACATTTAGGGCCTCCCTATGAACTTACTACAACTGCTATTACTTGAAGATATTGCTCTGCCTATTTATTATATATTTTTATTGCAATAAATTCAATAGCGTCACTGTTATTTAGTCTATTGCTTCCAAAATCACTACACACATGTAGGGCCTTCCTATGAACTTACTACAACTGCTATTTCTTGAAAATATTGGTCTGCCTATTTATATATTTTTATTGGAATAATAAAAATGTATTTATTTATTGTTGTTCGTTCTGAGACAGTAGTGTTATCCATTACCTCACGAAGGCCGGGGTTTTTGTGAGGTGATTGTAATGACACTTTGATGGTAATAGTTATGTTTGTGTACAGATGATCACCAGTTTGAGCCCCGGGTGAGGTGACTGTAATGACACTTTGATGGTTATAGTTATGTTTGTGTACAGATAATCACCAGTTTGAGCCCCGGGTGAGATGACTGTAATGACACTTTGATGGTAATAGTTATGTTTGTGTACAGATGATCACCAGTTTGAGCCCCGGGTGAGATGACTGTAATGACACTTTGATGGTAATAGTTATGTTTGTGTACAGATGATCACCACTTTGAGCCCCGGGTGTTTGTAGTAAGATCTATTACATCCTGTAGTCCAGAAGTCAGCAACTCCGGTCCTGGAGGGCCGAAACACTTCTGATTTTTGGTTTCTCTTTCTAATAAGGGACTGGTTTATACCTGGGAAAGCAGGTGATTGCAATTAACTACTAGGTAAAATAAAAAATCGGAAGTGTTTTGGCCCTCCAGGCCTGGAGTTGCCTACCCCTGCATTACGCTGACACCGGCGAATCAAGACATCACAGTTCTGGAAATGCTGTTGCAGCCACGGTAGCCAGGTTTTGGGGAATTTCAAGACTCAAAACCATGAAAAATGCCTATATATTTTCCCTATGAGATACTATACTTGTTTCTATAATTAAATAATAGAAATGATATTTGATGAACTCTATGTATAAAGCCTACCCTACTGAACAAAGGTTAAATATTTTTATTGACATTCATGTGCTATTGGAGTAATACAGTATTTTCCTTGAACCACTGCGTGTTGAACATACAAAAGTTAACACCTTAACAGTTTTTTGTTTGGACAGCTGGTAGCCTTGTTTCTTCATAGCACTAGTTAACTTTCTGTTAAATTATTTAAGTGTAGCCAAAGCTTCCATGCAGGATCTGGGTGCTTGTATAAAAAATCGATCTATAAACTGATATGACAAAGGAAGTGCATTAAACTCGCTTGTAGCTTCAGCGTGTATTAATGTGGGAAGCGCGTTCACGCGAAGGGGAGTACGATTTGTCCAGGGAGTCAGATTTTGGTACAACACCGGGTCCAATTAAAGTAGGTTCCAGATCTAACGTCAAAGGTGCCTGAACATGTTCCGGCGTGTTCCGGCTTATATTAAGGCCTGATTATTATGTTTTTGGTTAGGCCTAAGTTATTGTGTAACATGATTCTTTTTTATGAATTATTATTTTAGAACAAACAAGGAGTCTCTGTTTAGGAACGCTGGCTCGCAGCTGCAAGTCCCGCTGCTTTTAGAGCACCGCAGTGCATAAATCTTCAAGTTTAGTCTAACCGAACGTCCAGTGTAACTGCCACAAGTTGTTCTTTTAATAAATATCTAATCGAGGAAAAACACGCTGTTTATTTGTATTTTCATTGCATTTTCAATTTCTTAAAAAGTTAAACAAAAATATTTTATGGTAACACTTTACAATAACAGTGCATGAATAATCATGTATTAATACCTGAATTAATAATTACTTTACAATGAACTAATGATGAGTTAAGACATGTACTAATGAAGAACTAACCTTAACTACGACATGAGTCATATGAATTCCTGCATGAATAACACCATCTGAACTACACGTTAGTACATGCTTGATAATTAATGTATTAACACTCTGGGGTAAACTATATTTTAGGAGATGTATTAAAAGGGCACAATGTAAAATTGTTCATAGATTTGCCACCAGCAACTCTCACAGACATTGAATGACACTAGATGTCTTGCAATAATTACATTTAACCTTACTTATTGAACACACAATGATGCATTCATCATTAAAAACGATTAATCTCATTATGTTGTAAGTGATTCAACTGCTGCCATCAAGAGTGAAATCCCTACAAATGCGGGCACATCACCTCTGCTCTTCCACTTCTTTACAAACCACCGAAAAGCACCAAATGATAAGATTTAGAATAGCGGAATATGTATAGAGCATGTTTACAGTAATTGAGACATTTTAATTGGAGGGACAAGACAAGTAAGTATATAATGTGACACTCTCAAAATACATTTTTGTTGAAATTATAAATGTTTGTCTCCTTTTATTGCAATTGTATTTTCTTCTAATTAATATAATTGAATTTGGGAAATTACAAAGAAGCATACAATGACATGCTGTTTCCTAAAATGGACACAGGGTGGCAGTAACCACCAGCACCGTCACTCGGGGACCCTTAGCAATGCGCAGAACAAGATGAGCTCATAATCCAAATGAATGGAGAAATTAGTAACTTTTGTCCTGCGTCACTGATTTCTGTTTAATATATCTAATATTTCCATGTTAGTTACACGCTAATATGAATCCCCGATGATGTGTGTTCTGTGAGCGAAAAGTATGTTAAGTGTGTAAACAGCTAAGTTGTCTACGTGCATACCAAAAATAAACAACAAGCTGCACAACAACTGACTGAGGCAATGAGTAAGGTATCCATATGGCTAACAAATTCATGCTTACACCTGAACATAAGTAAAACTGTATGTATGTATGTTTTTTACAAAACAATCTACTGTGACTTATGTCCCTGAGGTAATTGTTAACCAAGAGAAGTTTAGAGTGGTATCTGATGTCAAATATCTGGGAATTATCCTATATTCAAAACTCTCATTTAAAAAGCACACAAAAAAGGTTGCCAATATTGTTAAATTTAACCTGGCAAATTTTAAGCACATAAGACCATACCTACCAATGAAGGCTGCAAAGCTCTTCTGGCATGCAATGATTTTTTCACACTTTTCATACTGTTTAACTAGCTGGTCG
Source organism: Umbra pygmaea (assembly GCA_016801145.1). Lineage (NCBI taxonomy): Eukaryota > Metazoa > Chordata > Actinopteri > Esociformes > Umbridae > Umbra > Umbra pygmaea. Next base: position 2,743 of record JACXGM010014808.1, on the reverse strand, counting down.
CAAGCCAATAAAACAACATTACAACCATTGGAGTCACTTTATAAACAGGCATTAAAAACATTGGACCGTAAGGGCAATAGCTATCATCATTGTCACATAATTTAAAAACACAATATGTTTAGCTTTGAAAACTTCAGAAACTTTGCTGATGCCTGTCTTGTTTTTAAGGTACTGCGGGGGCTTGCTCCACCACCTCTGTGCCAGTTTATAAAACAAAAAGAGAAGGTTAATAGAGTAACCAGAGCAACCACCAGAGGGGACTGCATAGTTCAAAGGTTAATAGAGTAACCAGAGCAACCACCAGAGGGGACTGCATAGTTCAAAGGTTAATAGAGTAACCAGAGCAACCACCAGAGGGGACTGCATAGTTCCATTTAGAAAAAGTAGGCTTGGAAGCACAGCCTTTTCTGTCAGAGCCACAAATTTTTGGAATAGTCTGCCCAATGAGTTAAGGGAGTGTACTAGTCTCTCCTTTTTTTAAAAAACATAAATCCTGGATTAGGGAAAATTACAATTGTAACCATACACCAAATACTTAAGCTCATGAACATATTTCATTGTTATTTATTTTTTATATATACTGTAATTAGGTTGAGGATTAGATGAGGTGAGCAACATATTGTCTGTTGAGTATATAGTTATATTGTCTTAAAATTCATGTTGTATTTATTACATTACTACTGAATCTCTTATATTATAGTGTATTTGTATTGACTTTTATATTTCAGGGTGCCTGTTAAGATCTGGCCAGGGACAACAGATGGAAACTAGCACTTGTTGCTAACTCTGGCTTGTTTACAGCAAGTCATTTGTCTGTTGATTAATGAGCATTGTCCCTATCAAATAAAAATAAAAATAAAATAAATAAGTGTAACGGTATGTAGTTAAGAAAGTGGCGGCTGACGTCCGCATAAATTGTTTCTTTTTTTTGCTTGCGGCTCTTGGGCATTTGTGTGTTATTACTATGTGTGTGTAAAACAGCTGTGTGTGTACAATATTCAAGGTTAGGAAGTTAATGCTAATGTACCAAGTAAGACCAGTATGGGCAGACATTTGTACCACAAACTGACTTTGTATTGTTTAACTTGAATAATTGAATTTAAAAACTTAATCTCAACAGCACAATTTGAAATTGAATTTATTAGTTTGAAACTGAATTACAATAAAGTTTAAACTGAATGTAACATTTTGAATATGAATTCAGTTGCACTGAATATTCAAATATATATACTTTAACATTCAGTTCTAACATTTGAAATTCAGTTCAGAAATTAAGATTTGCTCTAAAAATTCAAATTCAGATTTTTACTGGGACAGACATCCAGGGCCTTAAGGAAAAGCAATTGAGTGCCGATGAACGAGGTTGTCCACAGACTCCACACCAGTCTATACCGCATCAGTTTTCACTAGGGGTCGACCGATTTATCTGTGCGCAGATTAATCGGCCGATCTTTTGACATTTTTTACATAATCGGTATCGGCCAATGTCAAGCCGATTAATAAGCAGGCGCATCTTGCGGGCAGCCTGGTCGCCAGGCCCTGGTGTTGTTGTTGTGGAACACGTGTATGATGCACGCTGCTCCTAGAGTCAATTACCAGCAGAGTGAGCAGACCATCCAGTGACTACAGAAGGAGCTGTTCCTCTGAGGAAACAGTAAGGAATAAATTCTTAAAAATCCTATTTAATGAAAAAACATATGACATGTTACTGCCAACTTCTAGAAAAAAAATGAATTGGCGACATGACTTTCAGCTACTTGGGATATTGACAGCTGTCATGTCACAATAATTAAGCTACATTTTGCAATCACAAAGTGGATCTGAGACTTTTATTATTTGTTCCGTTTGTGTGTCTATATTTGAGAAGGTTGTCAACTCAATACAGAGAAAGAAGTTGTAGTTAAGAGACCACCGCACTATAGGCTAGTGAAGGACTGGCTTTGCTTTGCTAGCTTCGTTGCTAGGGTTGGTAACAGTCAGTGGTGGGCCGTCAGGGCCTGCAAGGCCTTCTCTGCAGGCCCAAAGATAATCAGAATCAGAAATGTATTTTTGTACTTCTTTAAAATATTTTTTTATTTAATATATTTTTCAATAATATATATTTTACAAAGTTCATTTAAATTGTCTATATGGTGATTTCATTGCTACAGTAAGTTCTTTTCAGTTGCCTTGCTTTTAGCGCAGCTCATATAAATGAAAGCTTTTATCCAACAAGATTTTTTCATATGTGTTGTCTCCGGGTAGACTAGGGCATTCAGAATTTTGAGTGAATGCCGTCTGCTGTTGAAGCCCATCAGGACCATGTTGTTGATTGTCATATTTTTAACCAATCAGATTTCGACTTTACCATGTTGGGTGTGTTCTTTGACCAAGTGAACCGTTTCTGCCGGCCTAGCCTTACGTCAGCATCGTTTCTGTTGCTGATAGGAGGGGCAGTTCAAAAAAATGTTCGCCATCCGAACAACAACTAGCTTATACAACATTTACAACTGGCTAGTTTAGCTCTCCCTTCTCCGATTTCTTTAAAGTTTAAATTTTTAGATCGTTAGATTTTTTACTTTTAGCAGAATGGCAGATGAAGGTGAAGAAGGTGCTTTGGTAGCGAATATAGGACTGGCCAGGATCTACTCTCAGCACTGGGCAAGGTATTTTATTGGAACTTAACGTGAAGATGTGCTGTACAACCGTGTTATAGAAGTCGTTTTAAAAGAGAAAGGACTTCGTTTTCAAATAATGAGCTGCT
>JACXGM010014807.1:0-21794 GCA_016801145.1 Umbra pygmaea | reverse complement strand
TATAAAAGGGAGGGGGGAGGAAATCGCTCGCTCACTCTCTATACTTCCTCTTGAGTGCTAATGCAATTCGGTGACTGGTTCTCCATATTAGATGTTATTGGCGTAGGCTGGGGCCCGAACAACAGCCTGATTAATAAATAAATTGGCATAGAACAACAGTGAGTGCGACTCAAGTTATTAGCCCAAAACGGGCATCACAATATATATGTTGAAACAGCGATTGTCTATAGTAATAGTTTAAATAATGTGTGGTTAGGAATTAATTCATTATTTTATCTGACAGATTATTCAAAAACAATGTTCACACTGCATCTCCTCCTTAACTCCCACCACATCTCTCGACGTTCTTTCTCACGTCGCTCGCCCATGCCTCGCATACAGAGTCCTTCTACCACCGTTGCAGAAGTTCAAAATTACAGGTAAAATTAACAAGTCTATTCGTACTAGTCATCATATTTATAATTACAATATGCGTAATTTAGCATTTCAGGGAGAAAATGTATTGTATCTGCATGATTAGAAGTAATGTCCGCGTTAACTGTTGGCAGAACATTGAGGTATCACAGTTGTCACAGTAATTTGCGTACATATCGAAATACACATATTAAACATATGTTTTAGTTTTTTCGAACACCATTACAATAATTTATTAGAAAAATGCCTATTTCACACAGAAATATAGCGTTGATGAGAGCCTACTGTATGTCAAACGAATAGCATTGATTTATTTACGTCGAGCAGAAATATTCTTGTTGTGCATGAACTGTTGTGTCTGACTTAAAAATAAAATATAAAATGCAGTTTGATGGTACGCAAATGATGGAACAACATGCGCTGCAGTAGGCTTCATAAACTCTAATCGATCCAACCAACTGCAGTCATATCTAGTAGTATATTTGATCATATAAAATGTATTGATCATAGGATCTGTAATCTTGTGATGTACGTGTTTTCCCCATGACAATATAACCCTTCGATCTGTGCGTCTGGACGAATACAATTGTGTTTGTCCAAAGGTTTTATTCGTCCATATTTATTCAGACAATTTACTTCAACAGTATAACTTATTCAGAGTTAGTGGCCTATCGATATCTCGCTTTACGCTTTTCATATATTAGCTAAATCGGGATTTGAGAAATTAAACCAATGTTAAGAAATGTGTGTATCTCATTGCGTGTTTCTGCATGCGTTTCTCATTGTGCATAATTATTTCTAATGTAATATTTTATGCACCGTCTGATGCAATGCAACTAGCAATTATTATCAAGGTTAACCCATGGTGTGGCTCCACAGAAGCATACATTCTGTCCACTCTACATTATTGTTTATGGTCTGGGTAGTTTCCGGATGATGATTGCCTTAAAAACGTGGTTTATAGGCCTACTGTATACACTGCCATGCCAAACACATATATTTTAATGCTCTACATATGTTAACCACGTTATAATATTCCATGTTATTACCATGGTATAGCTTATGGCAAAAATACAACAGTTAATGGATGCATTCAGGCACTCCCTGTTGTGTTGTGACTAAGATCAGCCATTCCATGTGGAAACTATATTGGCCATAAGCCACACCCCCTCTGGCTATATTGCTGGAGTATCTCCTCAATCAAACACCATAATGTTTATACACCCCAAAGATTCATGGGCGGTTCTACTTTGTCCTTGAACCACATCTCTTCATCATCATCCTGTGTTTATGATGCCACTGGCATAAATCCATATCTGTGCATCTTTTACTCTTGCTTTCTGAAAAGTAGGCTATACGTACACAAACATCAAAGATATTAAGTAACTTTCCTACATGAAAGTCATTGAGTCCTAAATAACAGTTGTTTACACCTTACTTTTGATTTTTGTATTATAATTCAAATGTTCCTGCTGCAGTACAGTGAATCATTTGATGGATGCTGCATCCATCACTGTGTGTAATATCAGAACAGTTGCATTTTAATTAATTACCATAGAAATAACTGTATTTGCTGCTTACAGATCATGCTGAGTTTACATTGGTTGCCTATAAAACCTAAGTATTCATGTACAGCATATGGTAGCTCAACTTCATAATGACACTGAAAAGCTTGTCATCCTCTAAAAACCTCTTGATTAATCCCTTCATTGAACAGTACAAACGAGGCTTCTGTATATTTTATCACAGCATATGGCCTTTTAATGGCTCACCCAATATATATATATATATATATATATAATTATATCTTTCTCTATATATATATTTATATAATAATGGCCAAGGTCCTCACCATCCGTATTTTTATTCTGTTTAATCAGTAAAATCCCCTCAGCTGTTTCAACTGCCCCTCACCCCCACTCGCTCCTCGCTCGCCGTGTTCCGTTCCATGGTAGACTTTGGAATTCACTGTTGCCATGGCAATGGAATAGAGCACGCTCCTGCTTATTTCCCATACCCTCTTGCTTTATATATCCCTCTATCTCTCTCCCTCGCTCTCTCTCTTTCAGTGTAATGTGGAAGCGGACCAGCTTCTTCTCTTTCAGGTCTGTCATCGCAGAACGTACTGTACTAACCCTTTTCATTAATGATTTATCTTTTTGTAAGGTTTGGAAAGAGCGATTTACTTGGCTTCCCTCTCACGTCACATTAATTTATTAAATCCTTTTTTTTTCTCTCCCCCCCCCACACACAGGAGAAAAGCTAAGATGCCTGCCAGTGCCATGACCACTCACTGAGAAGACGTTGATTTGCTGATCCAAGCTCACCTAGAGACAAGTCAGAGAGTGGAAACGGGAAGAACAAGGAAGAAGAGAGTGAGAAGGAAACAGGTGACCGAGAGAGAAGAGAAGAAACGAGAGAGGGAGAGCGGTCGATGGATGCTGCTTGGACAGAGGGGACTCTGAAGGCGCACTCTTCACTGACGAGGAACAGCAAGCAACAGACATGGAAGCCAAAGGCAGAGGCATGCCCCAAGGTAACACACCTTTCACTAGAAACACACACCTAACAGATGCATCTGAACTGCCTGGATTTTACAGACAACAATATTATTTATCTTAAGTGATTTTTCTGGAACCAGCAGCGGTGCCATGTGTACTTCACTGATGTAGCTAACGGGTAACTTGTCATTGCATGAGGGTGCTTGCAATCTATGAAATACATGAACGCACGCATGCATATACACACAGTTATGGCCGCAGGTAGCAAAATGATGAGAGACGGTAGCAGAATTGTGTCGACCTTAACCCCCGTCACATCTTATCTACACAACATCAATGAAAATGTTGTGAGTGTTTTCAAGAAACCAAGCAATAAGGCATGTTACTAAACATCATCTCGCCATTTCTTCAATGCCAAATTAGCTAAAGGAATAAGGCGCTAACTTAAAAGCAACATGACAATTTAGGGTAGTCATAGACCCTTTGAGGAGATGGAGAACTTCACTGGAACAGTAAAAATGCCAAAATAAATTTAAATACCTATTAAAGAGGTTTAAACCCAGTGCCCCAACTTTAAAAGACTAATGTGAACCCTTGCAAAAACTAAAGACTGGGTTTTGAGAAGTGTGGAAGTAAACAGAAGCAAGAATTCTACCATTGCACCTCAAGGGCTTGTGGTATACAGCCAATACACCATGACTAAGGGATGTATCCAGGCACTGTATTGTGCCTAAAAACAGCCCTTAACCATGGTTTATTGGTTATTTACTACACCCCCCATGCCTTATTGCTTAATTGACCAATGACATGCATATCTCCTCATTATCTTCTCAGTACCTCTTGTCTACTGCATGTGGGCTTAGTCAGAATCTAACTAACATTCTAGTCCAAGCTACTCTAGCTAATCTACAATAGTGTTAAAAATGAAACACATAAATTATAGACATTAAAGCACCCAATATCTTTCAGCTTGTAAAATTTGCCAATGGAATTCTAAACAAATGCTTTCTAGCTTGCCAATTCATATTCTATAGCTAGTTCTTTAAAAACCTTATTAAACAATTGGTTACACTTTATTTGGAGAGTCTGACATTCCATCTGTATGTGCTTTACAGATAGTTTGTTGATGATATGACTATCAACAAACTATCAACAAACCATCTGTTGATAAGCAACTAATTGTGTATTTTAAGGGTAGGGGTAAGTTTAGAATATATTTTAGGGTAATGGTTAAGGTTAGGTTTAACATAAGGGGAATGGTTAAGGTTAGGATTAGGGTTAGGGTTAGTAGATAGTTTGTTAAAATGTTGTTGACAGTATGCAGATAATATGTAGAGCATCTAGAGATGGACTCTCAAAATAAAGTGTTACCAAACAATTTAGTGTTAGATGCATAATCTCAGCTAACGTTCACTGCTGGCTAGGTTTGCATTATACCATTAGCAGAATTAAATACATTTACACACCTAAATCTATTTCCAGACCTTCTGATGATTTGCGTGCCTTTGTATCTGAACTTCATATTTAATACCTGCTGTTGCATAATGTTAAGTACAAGTACAGTACCATCAATTAATAAAAAATTCACTGTAATGTCCTTCTTCCAACACTTTGTTTTCAGGAGAGGAAACCAATGTCTTCATTGTTTCTGGAATTCCCCTGATGGGTGAATGTCTTAAACAGGTGTCAGCCAGCTACATAGACAAGAAATTATCTTTATATTTCTAGGATCTATCACATATTTAATAATAATAATAATATTGGCAAACTTGTATCCAAATGCAGTAATCAAATTCAGTCAGTCAAATTGGGTTACTTCTGCTTTTCATGAAATGTTCTAAGTGATCACCCACAACATTACATTTTATTACATTACCTAGCTTGTTTTGTTTGGCATTGAGGCCTACAGTATACATCAAATTTGCTTCTGTTCCTCCATTCTACTCACCTTTCATTATTTCTATTTGAGATTATGTTTCTGCCTGCAAATGGAAAGTCCACAAACTGTTAACCATCCTTATAAGCAGACCATCCTTGGTGTAGAATACATAGAATTGAAATGTGGTGGTAATGTTTAATGGGTTGTGTGTATAAGGTACTTTTTTCAACTTACATTTTTTATCAAACTTTATTTCCATACATTTGTTTTTCTAATATTTTATCTGTTGTGTATAAAATTGATTTGTGAAATACACTACTATTCCACATTTTTTGAACACATACAGTAGGAATGTACATTTATTTTGACAGAAATTGATACCTTCATTCACCAAGCTAGCAGGAAATTGATCAGAAATGATAGTCAAAACATGATGAATTATGGATGAGCTAAATGTTTCATCATTAGGACAATTCTTTAATGGCTGCTGAATATTTCTCTTTGCCGTTGTATGTGAATAACAAATTAAAAACAAATGAATGCCACCTTCATTTTTATCAAAAACATTTCTATCAAAATATTAATAACCATGGGTTTTCTAACATTTTGACTGGTAGTGTATGTATACTTGGGAGTAATTGCCCATAATTTGGCACCTTTTAATAGATGGATGTCAGATTTTGATCACAATCTAATAACGACAGATAATGTGTTTCATTTCTACTAGGATAAAAAAAACTTTCAAATTATTCTGGTTGGATTTATAAAAATTATATGTATTACCGTAATGTTTTTCCATATAGCCGGGTTCCTGTGATTTGTAATTTTAATGATATCATTTTCAAGAATGTATTTATGTTTTGATAAGGCTACTACAGTTGTATTTTGCCACAGAGTTCTGTGTCTTCATGATATTTTGTTGGTCTAGAATTTGACGTAATATTCTTACAATACAGTTTTTAATTATATTTTAATTACATTTGACATTTTAGTAAATTACTGGATGCTCTTATCCAGAGTGACTTACAGTAAGTACAGGGACATTCCCCTGGAGCAAATGAGCGTTAAGTGCCTTGCCCAAGGACACAAAGTCATTTGACACTCTCGGGAATCAAACCGTTAATTTTCCGACTACAGGTCGGACTCCGTAACCGCTGACGCCAGCATTGTAAATGCTCGTACACGAATGAGAAAAACACTCTCCGTGGTCTGAGTCATTCTTGGAAGAGCTACAAGCAACTTTTAATTGTCGGAAAACACAGGCTCCTCACCTGCTTAATCAAGTAGACATTAGATTCTGTCTGAACCAATAATGAGGCAATGTGTTATGCAGGCTGTAGCATTCGCAGCTTGATTGTGAGAAAAGGATTTCAAGAGTGATGTGTTAAATATATACTTTACATCGTATGTTTTAAACATTTAACAATACGTATCTTACCTGGGGGTGCTAATTGGGGTGATATACCTATTCTAGAGGAAGTTTGTTTTTGCTACCCTCTAGCAGCACCGATGTTTGTTCCTAAAATAAGCACCTACTATACGGGTCGTTTTTTTGCTTTAGAATGTAGCTTTTATATTAAAATGACAACCTGCCATCAGAGAGATTGACAATTCTTTTCAAATATCTCCTCTTGTATTAATAAAGTCCTTTTGAATTCAAACAAAAGCGAGACAGTAGGTTTTGTAAGGCCATGCCATTATTGATTCAGTTGTAGTCTATCTTTTGTTTCTCAGTAACACACCTCCCCCAAACAAACACAACTGAAGAACATACAGTTCACGCTATGTCACCCAATCTGTTTGCTGTCCTTCCATTCCTCTCGGATCCAGTCATGGTGTGGTGGGAGAAGGGGATCCAGGTGGTCCTCACAACTTTGGGGGCGTTCGCAGCCTTTTCCCTGATGGCGGTGGCCATCGGGACTGACTATTGGCTGTATGCACGGGCCTTCATCTGCAACAGCACGGCCAATTCCTCCCAGGATGACCCAAACAACAAGGACAAGAAAGACCCAGGCGCGCTCACGCACTCCGGCCTGTGGAGGATCTGCTGTCTGGAAGGTAATGGGAGGACTGGTGTCGCGTGGTGTTGTGTAAAAGCGGGTATGGCCGCTGTTTTCATGGTTTTGATGGAGTCAGACTGATGACTCATTGTGTGTGAGTGAATGTCCGCATTTGTAAAAAATGTTTGGCATCTCCGATTAGTGATTTTTTTTCTCCCCGACGAATCTGAGCCATGAAAGACACTATTAGTGTGACCTGGATCAGTAAGTTAGGAGCCACTGGCAGACACTCAGGAGGCTTGTTTCAACATGAGCATATTTACCCTCTTGTCACCTGCAAGAAATTAATTATGTGAAAGAGGACATAATTATGAGCGATGAGTCAGTGGCGATAGGCTGATTGAGTGAGAGAACGGTTCTCCATTTGCTACCTGAGCGAATGACAGCTTTGACAAAAGACAACAACAACAGAGCCATTTTATATTGCATTCAAGGAGACTGCTCAATGTGCTGCAACCAGTGATTACGAATCCGTGATGATTGTAGATTGTTTTTATTGATGCAAGCGTTTGCCTTTCTCTGTGTACAAGGGAGCGGGTGTGGTTGATTTGGCGGTCATAAAAAAAACATTGGATTTGAGCTATTTTAACAAACATAAAAAGGTTTCAAATTAATACTTAAAGTGTGCAAACACCCAGCCCCAGTTATGTATGTCCTTGTTTTTCTTTCGAATACTCTAATGCGCTCACGTCCTTCCCCACCCTCTGTCTCTGCTCCATCCCTCTTCACACCATATCTCTCCTCTGTCCATCTCTCTGTCGGTTTTCATACCTAAGGGCTGAAAAGAGGAGTGTGTTCTCAAATTAATCATTTCCCGGATGATGCAGACTATGACCAGGATGCGGCCGAGTACCTCCTGCGTGAGTGAAGGGATGAAGGTGGCGGGGTGATCTGAATGAAAAGTGAGGGAACGTGGACCAGCGGAGGATGTGAATGGAGAGTGAACGGATGTGGGCGGAGGGAGAGTGTGAATGGAGAGTGAACGGATGTGGGCGGAGAGCAGGGTGAGAATGGAGAGTGAACGGATGTGGGCGGGGGAAGGATATCATTGAAGAGTCGAGGCATGTGGGTGGCAGGAGGAGGTGAATCTGCAGGACTTGCAACCTCTTAACATCAGGCTGCAGTGATGCAGTTGTACTGCAAGGCAATGTCCTAGACCATTGGGGATTCCCTCATATTTTGATAAAACACAGTCATTTCATGAATCATTTAATGGCTGGTGTTAGAAAATAAAAGCTTTGTGTAAGCATATTAATCTATTGCCAATGGTGACAACATCGCAAGCAGCCTGAGAAGTCCCCTTCACATCTTTAATCATGCGAATTTAAGATACAGCTCTGGAAAAGATTAACAGACCACTGCACATGTTTGTTATATCAGCATCTCTACATGTACTGTATGGTAGCTATTCAATTCCAGTGTCTATTGAAAACCAGCACAGGCACACCTAATTCTACTGAATGAAGTACTGATTAGGTGATCGCCTCAACCAAGTCGAGGAAAAGTATAAAACACACTGCTGCGGTCATCACTATCCTCTTGCAATAGGACCAGGTGGATGGCAAAAACAGTGCTAGTTCTACCTCAAAAGTAATTTCAATCAAAAAAATAAATGAAAAGGTTAGATTGAGTAAAAGAAGTGTTAAATTATGACTTTACTGGCAGAGGGAGCACCGGGTTGCTTGAATCCTGAAAATGTCAAAAACGGCAGATCATAAGAACAACGTCAACCAGCAGACATTGTGGACAACAAATCTACAGACCGGCAGAGGGCGAAAACGGCTCTCCACTGACCTGGATGACCGCCAACTCAATCGAAAGTCATTCAAAAACTGTAGGACTGACCTACAAAAAGAAAGGCAAACAGCAGCTGGAGTGAAGTGGAGTGAAGTGCACAGCGAGGACGGTTTTGCAAAGCTAGAAAAAAGCCTCTTATCATTGAGAAGCAAAGAAGAGCCAGGCTGAGTTTTGCAAATAAACACAATTGGACCATAGAGGACTGGAGTAAGGTCATCTACTGTAAAATGTTTAGCTTTGCGCAACACCTGGTCATCTAATGGTTAGAAGGAGACCTAGAGAGGCCTACAAGCCACAGTGTCTAACACACTCTAACATTTGGTGGAGGATCGGTGATGATCTGGGGGTGCTTCAGCAAGGCTGAATTTGGACAGATGTGTTTGAGGAGGACGCATGAATCAAAGTTACAAGGTAATCCTTGAAAAATATTTGCTTCCTTCTGCTCTGACAATTTTCCCCAATGCTGAGATTTTTTCCAGCAGGATAATGCTCCATGCCACACAGCCAGGTCAATCAAGGTGTGGATGGAGGACTAACAGATTAAGACCCTGTCATGGCCAGCCCAATTTCCAGACCTGAACCCCACTGAAAACCCCTGGAAAGGGATCAAGAGGAAGATAAAGCCAAGCTTCTTGAATTTTTGTAGCCCGGAGTGGAATAAATTCACCCAACATGTAAAATACTTTCTTTGTTGTTATTTTGACCAGTTGTCATTTTCAGCAAATATATACTTTGAATAAGAATATTTTCATTTTGAATTCAGGAGAAATGTTATGAATATTTTATGGAATAAAACAGAAATGTTAACTTTACCCATACACATATCTATCAGTAGTTAAACCAGGTCTCTCAATGTTTTCCAAAGCAGTATGTTTACTAAGCAGGTTATGATTTAATTTATATTATAATTAGAGTACTGAATGTTTCATATCAGTGTTCTGGATATAAAGTAACTACCGTATATACTCGTGTATAAGTCGAGAAGCTTTAGTCATAAACTTCATTTTAAAACGCAGAGTCAACTTATCCACGGGTCAGTGCAAGTTTCAATAGAATCTTGCACATTGAATGCGGGGCAATGTCGACTTAGCTACCTGTTGTGCTATTCCATGTCACTTTTCCCTGTCCCCCCACCTCCCCCACTGCTCATGTGAGCGCAATTGTAGCAGTTGTTAGATATAACCTGTCCTGAAATTTATATTGTTGGTGTTTTTAAAAATGTAGAAAAAGGTCCGAATAAATCTTTAGTAAAAAGTAGTAGGCTATCAAATTAGGCTATGCCAACAACGGTTTTCATATGGTAGTTAGATGCTAAATATATGTAGACTACCACTTGCAAACAGTAAGTTTCACTTATAGTTGCATGCTAAAACAAGCTGATTTGAATATCTGCCTGTTAACATCTGCACGAAATGAAAGGTATAGGCTCTGTCGGCTTTGGCTGTGCTACATTTGAATGATCCAATCACAGAAAAGCCATTGTTGTTATAGAGACAAAGCCAAATAGGTTTATTCCCTTCATTTAAGTTTACAATTGGATAATTCTAGGTTTAAGATATTACATCGACTTACATTATATTATCTAGATAAGCATTCTTTTTCTGTATGACAAAGTTCCCACTCGTCTGCCAGGTATTATCCAGATGCATGCTGCTCTTTATCCCATGGTGAATGTGGCTGTCTGGTTCTGAAACAGGCTACAGCGCGGACATTTCATTGACTCGCTAGGCTTATTTGCATGTTTAACACCTGCATTTTTTTTTATGTATCGTACATGGATATTATTTATCACAGTTATATAACAAAGTAGTTGGAATTACATTGTCATTCAGCAACAGTAGGTGACACACGAGGAATAATGAAAAGAAAGGAGCAGCTACTCTTCAATAAATTAAGTCGGATCCGATTGATGTTTGTCTTATTAATCACTTTTTTTACCTATGTATTTGATTATAATTATTTTCTTATATTATTTCCCCCAACAGTACTGTAAAGCAACAAACAAAACAGTTTAATTAAAAACACAGAGTGTGACATTTGAGAAAACAATGTTTCAAAATGACGGTTGGTCGATTGTAAGGGAGATCAGTCGAGCCTTGGTCGACCAATAGAAATTCTTATTCGAGGACAGCCCTGTAAAAAACACATCATTTCACAGCCCTAAGTTTTACCCTCATCCACGAGTCATAGCATATTTCATAATTGTTGGTAAAAAAACTGCCATCGACTTATACACGAGATTGACTTATACACGAGTATATACGGAAAAAGTCCCACCTAAAACCAGTATCCATTGTCAACATGTAACTGACCTTAGATCAGGAGGTAACTTGAAAGCCCTCTGTCTACAGGTGTAGTCCGAGCCTCCAGTATCTTTCCCATCCTGAGCGCTATACTCCTGTTGATGGGAGCGATGTGTGTGGCTTCCAGCAGCTTCTATAAGAGCAAGAGGAACATCATCCTCGGAGGAGGCATCCTGTTTGTGGCTGCCGGTGAGACGTTTTGTTCTAGACTACTAATCTATTACTCAACTCCCTCTGGTCTCCAAGTCACTTGCTGAGACTTGTCCTGGAATCGTTAATCTGTGATTTGTAAGGTTGGTCAGTTATGTTGGTTTGTTGGTTGGTTAGATTAGAGGCTTGGATTTCCCACAACATATCCCTACAGACTCATATCCACGAGGCAGTATACAACAGAAGTGATGGAGATTGTTCATATTTGTATTATGCCATAGGTTTTCTTCTGAGGGGAGCTGTAGCTAGGTCAATGAGACATTGCAGAGGTAATCAAGTTCGACATGGTTCAAGTAGAGCTATTCCTCCATGTCTTTATGGTTTAGTCTATTTCTCACATACCTCTTTCCACATCTTACCTGCTTTCTCCTTTCCCACTCTCTCACCAGGCCTAAGCAATATAATCGGCGTGATTGTATACATCTCTGCTGCGCTGAGTGACATTTCACCCAAGAAGGACGAAGACAAGAAGTGGCATTACTCCTACGGCTGGTCTTTCTACTTCGGAGGCCTGTCCTTCATCCTGGCTGAGATGGTTGGCGTCCTGGCCGTCAATATCTACATCGAAAAGAACAAGGAGCTGCGCTGCCGCTCGCGCACTGAACTCTTCAAGAGCACCACACACGCCATGCTCCGCCTGCCCAGCTACCGCTTCCGTCGGCGCTCCCGCTCCAGCTCGCACTCCACCGACCCGCCGCGCTCACCGCACGACTCCTCACCCACCGGCGCCAAGAGTTTCGCGTTGCCGCCCTCCGCCCCGCCTTTCTCCGTGGCCACCCTGCCCAATCCCCACCACACCAGCGGAGGAGGAGGTGGGGATATCTCAATGTATACCCTGACCCGGGACTCCAAAATGGGGAGTCTTGGTGGCGGGGGGCCCCCCCTCTATGGCACTGTGGACCGTGCGTCCCTGTACCAGCTGCACAATTACTTCCCCAAAGAGGAAGTGGGAGTGATGATGAGCGGCACGCTGCCTTCTCTGTCCAAATCCAACCTCTCTGCAGCGGGCCAGAATTCGGCCATTCTCTCCACAGCCATTGCGCCACTCAATACCTCATCTGCATCCGGTGCTGCCCCTCAACAGCCGCCACTTCCCACCGGCACGATGGAGCGAGACAGGGGCATGGGTACACTGGACCGCCTCGGGGGCAAACGGAACCGAGACAGCGACTCAGACACGCTGAACAGGAGGACAACGCCAGTCTGAGTCTCCAGAATAGAAGCCAGAGCCATGTAAGAGGGCAAAATGGCGGGTGACGCTTTGCAGTAACTCCCTGTCTTACAACCTATTTATTCGCTGCCATAAAAATGACTTAAAATGTAAGGCTTTACCGGGGCTTTACTACTTCTACAGTCTACTGTTTGCTGCCAAACTAATTTATGGATGTTATAAGCAGTCACAACTTTATAATTCATGCACAACTGCCTTTACACGGTTATTTAGTGACCTTGGTTCTGTAGTTAGCTAGCAACAGACATTAGCTTGCACATGCTAATGATGTATAGGACAAACTAGTGATTACCTAACATAGTGGTTGGATGACTGCTTATGACATTTCGTTTTGAAAGGGTTGTATGACAAGGCTTATGTAAAGTGTTACCAAAAAGGGCTCTAGAAAAATGTAAGATATGTGAAAGAGAATAATTGGCAATTTCCCTGCCCTAGCTCTCCATCTTAGTCAGTTTTTGACTACTATGACTATATCTATTACACAGACTAGAATATCAAATGTAATATTAACAATATTATTGAGTATATATTCATTTTGAAATGCACAATATGTCTGTAGTGGTAAACTTTGGGTTGTATTAACATTCCGAGTGCTTAATTATCATAGCCAGGTTACAAGACTGTAAAGATTGTAACGTCTTTGAGTATTCTAAAATTGCTGTCGTTTTTATTCTTGTAATCGTAAATGCAGGGTACATTTGTACATTTTGAACTATAATTATTATTTTTCTATTCCTTTAAAGGTTTGAATTTTTGTAGATTTTGTTGCTCCATTAATCAAAATCAGATGGTGTCATGCGAAAAGCATGTGCGCAAAACTGTGTAATACTGTACTTTGTGTTTGTATTTTTATGTACAGTATACATTTTTTTGTAGTACGATTAGTATTATTCTTATCTTAATTGCTGTAATTATTATCATCACATTTTGAAGACCTTTGTTTTTTTATTTGTTAATACATGTATAACCAACCTGTTTTTTATTGTTCCTGACAAGATTATTAGAATATAGAATTTATATGAATCTATTTACTTTAGTGGTGTTAAAGTATATCTTAGTGTTATTCTTTTAAGAGCCTACCTTGGAGTTGGGGGTATAAAGCCTGTGATCCTGTGACTGAAGATAAAAACACACTCTTCATAATTCAAAATATTTCTATTCTACTCCACATTCTTCAAACTAAGGACAGAACAGTGGAATTGATGGGGAAGCAATACAAAACTTCTGAGCCTCACCAGAAAACACAAAAATATATTCAATAAACTTAGATATGAAAATGTGTTGTGTGTTATTTAACATAATCAAAATGGAAAATTACTGAGACTGTGTTTGCCATGGAATGCCTGGAAATGACAGTGCTCTTCATTTACATTCATTTGAGATTGTTTGGCCTGAGACAACATTGCAACTCAAAAATATTTGGCCATGTATACATTGTCGGATGAATGTTGTGTCTCTGTACATCAGCACATTGGATTTGAAATTAAACTGACTAAAAGATTAAAATGCAGAATGTCAACTTTAATTTGAGAGTATTTACGTCCATAAACTCAATACCGTGTAGGAACTACCAACATTTTACACATGCTACATATCTCAATAGACGATCCATTTTGAGGTCACTGAAAACCGCTGAAAGACATTTTTGTCGAGTTATTCTGATAGTAACTGACAACTACGTCCCTTCAAAACCATAACAGGTCACAGCTTATATTGTGTTAGAGGACAAAGGTTGCGGAGATGAAGGATGATGCTGAGAGAGAGCCAGCCCCATGAACGATGACAACAAAGAGAGTTACTATCAGTGTTATAAATGAAATAAACGGAATCCCTTTAGTCCTGGGATGAAAAAGATAAAGACTCTCTGCCTAGAGAGGAAGTGACAGTTATAATCTCATTAAAGTGAGGCACTTTGAGGAGTGAATGCTGAGAAAAGAGAGGGAGGCACAGTTTTTTTAACAGCATAGCGTGCACAGTTGTGTGATTTACTTGGGGAGTTTAATTAGTCCCTTCCCTTGGGGAGCCACGGGTTGCAATCAGCAGGGCAAACTAGATAGGACCACGTTTTAGAAATGTTAAATTTTCTCTTATCAAACAAAGTCATATGATATCTTGCTGTTTCAATCTGTTTCGAAACATTTTTACCCTCCTGAACGACACTATAGCACTGCAGTGTCTGGGCCTCTCATCCTCAGAAATCCAAGCTGTGCGGTCGAAGGTCTGGTTACTCATCCAACGTGGAACCACTTTGCTATTAAGGATAATGTGAAAGAATAAAAAGATGGATCTGGATTATAGGCCAAACGTGGTAAACGTGAGTTACGGCACACCAGGTGAAAGTGGAGCAAATTGTGACCGGTGTCGATAGATGAGTTTGATTTTGTGTCATTTGGGGAAGGTTGCGTAATGAATGGGGGGGTTTCGTCATGTCGCTCTCATTATTTTTATTCTATATACCTTCGATGTTGCCAGCTGTAAAAGAGACAATGGGTTTAAAAAGATAGTATCGGGGTGCCCCTGCTGGAAGACACTGTGCTGTGAGTGGTCAGAAAGCCACACAACGCTTGTTGTATTTGAAGACAAAAGCCGAAATCCCTATTGTATAGGTAATCATCCTCCAACAACCCAGTCTTTTTCTGCCTTCAGGAACGATTAGAAGTATGAAGGCACAACTCGTGACTGCACACAGCACCTGGTTCAACTCTCCTACGTGACAGAAGTGGGCTGCCGCATTTACAAGGTGCCTGGACATGCTGCATTTTTTGATAATGTTCAGTGTCCAGTTATTTGTGCTGCCCATAGTCAGACTGGCCATCTTGAAAAATAAGAGACCACTCCAAAATCCTCAGTGCCTCCGATTGTACTATTGATATGTACGTTCACCGGCCACTTCATTAGGTACACTTCCTGGACCCCATTTTACCTTTAGAACTGCCTCAATGTTTGTGGCATAGATTCATCAAGATGCTGGAAACATTCCTCATAGACTTTGGTCTATATTGACTATATTGCATCACGAAGTTGCTGCAGATGATTCGGCTGCACATCCTTGACGTGAATCTCCTGTTCCACCACATCCCAACGGTGCTGGATTGGATTGAGATCCGGCGACTGTGGAAGCCATTTGTGTACAGTGAACTCATTGTCACGTTCAAGAAAACAGCTTGAGATGATGTGTGTTTGTGACATAGCGTGTTATCCTGCTGGAAGTAGCCATTAGAAGATGGGTACACTGTGGTCATAAAGGGATGGACATGGTCAGCAACAATACTCAGGTAGGATGTAACATTCAAACAATACTCAAATGGTTCTAAGGGGCCCAAAGTGTGCCAAGAAAATATCCCACACCGTTACATCGCCACCAGCAGCATGAACCGTTGATACAAGACAGGGTTGATCCATGCTTTCATGTTTGTTTACACCCAATTCTGACCATACCGTATGAATCCCGAAGCAGAAATCGAGCCTCATCAGACCAGGCAACTTATTTCCAATCTTCTGTTATACAATTTTGGTGGGATGCCAAATGTAGCTGTTTCCTGTTGTTATCTGACAGGAATGGCACCCGGTGTGGTCTTCTGCTGCTGTAGCCCATCTGCTTCAAGGATTGATGTGTTCTGCAGAGATGCTCTTCTGCATACCTTGGTTGTAGCAAGTGGTAATTTGAGTTATTGTTGCCTTTCTATCAGCTCAAACCAGTCTGAACCAGAGAACTGCTGATCACTGGATATTTTCACTATGACCATTCTCTGTAAAACCTAGAGATAATTGTTCAGGAATATCCCAGTAGATCAACACTTAATCAAAAATAATACTCGAAAATAAATTCTCAAACCAGCCCATCTGGCACCAACAACCATGCCACGTTCAAATAAATCACCTAAATCTCTTTTCTTCCCCATTCAGAAGCTTAGTTTGAACTTCAGCAGACTGACATGACCATGTCTTCATGCCTAGATGCATTGACTTGCTGATGATTAAATAATTATATATTTTTGCATCAATGGGCACTTGAACAGGTGTACCTAATGAATGGTGGTGTGTTTGTTTGGGTAAAATTAAATTCTTTGTTTTATTCGATTAATTTCTGATAACATTTCCCTCAAATTCTACACTGTAAACCCGAAAAGTTGAATTCCCTTAAAAAATTTAAGGCAATCGGTTACCTCAAAGTGAATTCAACTTTTCGGGTTTACAGTGTAAGTGAAAATATTGCCATTCAGAGCATTTATTTTTAGTAAATGACACCTGGTCAAAACTACAAAAAATATGGTGTGTTGTCATGCCTTGAATAATGCAAAGAAAATTAGTTCATATACATTTTTAAACGACACAATACTAATGTATTAGGAAGAGTTCAGAAGTGTCTCCACCCGTCTTTCACATTGACGTTGGGTGACTTTATGCCACTCCGGATGCAAAAGTTCAAGCTGCTCAGCTTTGTTTGATGGCTTGTAATGATCCATCTTCCTCTTCATCACATTCCAGACGTTTTCAGTGGGGTCGAATTCAGAAAAATAATCTTATTTTTTTCAGAGTTTTATACATAACATGGCTTTAAATAATACATACGCTATGTCTTTAGATTTTTGTTCTGCATATGAAAGCAGCCACAGGTGATGCTGGGAATGAAAAGACAGAGAGAGAGATGGAGGCTGCTGGGACGGTGGTGGTAGTAGAGACCAGGGAAGAGACTGACAGGGGTAGCAATGTAACTGTACACAATAGAGTATAAGGTAATAGGGTTATTACCGTATATGCAACTTATTTATTTCAGTTGATTTTGAGGTTTGAATATTTTTAAGTCAATTGATCATTGTTCTTTTGCAAAATCAAAAGAGAGCTGTGAAAAGAGAAAGAGAAACAGAGAACATTTTACGACGTGGTTTGGTGTGTAACAAAGCACTACAGGGAAACATTATCCTAAACACATCCCTTTTTGAATTTCTAAACTATCACAAAATACTGTTTGTATAGCATGTGTAATTTGTTAACTTGAAAGAGAAAGTAGTTCTGTTGTTACAGCTGAAATTCTTCAAATAGTGCACCTTTAAATCCTGTATTATTGGATCTAATTTTGTTAACAGCCAATGATAGTGTTACATCATAGTTACAGGTATCATATAGTTGATGATGTTTTTATTCGTAGTTGGTAACATTACACAGGTCTTGGGCATGCAGCTCTGCCATTTTTCAGTCACAGTCCGACCCTGGTACTACCCCATGATCTTTTCACAAACAAACAAATATGGTTGCAAGTTACTGTGATCATCCTAACAGACATACATCTTGAGGTTTGCATAAGTAAATGCGTTGTAAACAATCGGACACACTCTCTCTACACTTACATACACCTAAAAACATGCACCTAATTTCAAAATTGGGTCCTTGTACCTGTTTTTACTCATTCTAAACCAACACAGTTACACATTAAACTTATAACTCTCACCGTTCCAATTATTATCCCCCAAAAACCAGCAACAGGAGTCCCCTGTTGCTCAATTAGGCATCCAGGGGCCTATTTAAGAACTGTGAGGACTTCGGGTGATTGTGGTGTATTGTTTCCAGTATGTTTGTGTACTGTGTATTCAGTTTCTGAAGCTAACTGAAAGTACTTTTGATTATGCAACGTGTTATATCTGTGTGAATGTCAGGCCAGCTGCTCCTGTGTTTTCCTGTCAGAGGAAAGATACGTGTCCTGCAGAGTTTAAACATCTGTAAACCTACTACTTATTCCTTTTGTTGTGCTCTATGCCAATATTTCCCTTGGGCATTACTGTCACCCTCGATTAGAATTGTTCTACTGGTCTCCCATTTGAGTAATGCAAACTCCTGCATTTTTCTCTTCCTTCAAATGCAATGTTACAGTAACCCTAATCCCAATCAACCTAAACCTAATATTTAAGCTAAAAAATAAAGAAACCTAACATTAAACCCAGTTCTAAACCTCAAAGCTAAAATACACTAGTTTTGAAGGACATGCAAAATTATTAACTTGGCAAAAAGTTTTATGCTTTCTGCACTGGCGTCTTTTTATACTAACAAGTAGTAAAATAAGTACACAAGGTCACTCATACAGATAAATCAATGATACATTTTCATAGAAAGACTCACAAACCCAGTAGTGTCCGCTCCACACACACCCTTCCAGAAAACGAGCACTGTATCCACTGGAAAACTATTAGCTATAAATACAGAGGGCAGGTGTCAGGTGACTAGTGACGGCTGGGTCATGTTACAGGGCTGCGTCCAACTTCAGACTGGTCGGATGCAAATGGTGGGTACATGACAACAAGGAATGGTATGGACCCTCACATACCAGCCCAATGAGCTGGACCCTGTCCAAAGGTGTAGCCAGCAGAGAAGGGTTGAGCCCTGAGTGAAAGTGCAAGGCAACACTATAAGCCTTAATGAGTAACGGTATCGACTGACAACGAGCTGGAGGGAATGGAAGAATATCTTGGGTTTGGAGAGGTTTGGCTGAGGTGGGGTGATTTTAACCCATGGTTTGTTTTTCCTTTTTCACCCCAGTGGTATTCACCACAGCTCTAATTTTGGGAGGGTGCCAACATGTGGGAGATGGCGAAGACGTAGAGCACTGGAACAAGACGGAGATGGTGAATGAGATGAGTGTTATGATGATAGATGGATGGGAAATGTTGTAGGGAAGAGAAGAAGAAGATAGAAACAAAGGTACAAGAAAAGGATACTGTACAGTGTCTTTAATGATCAGACCAAGTGTTACAAACAGAATTATTTCAATACCTCAGGTCGGAGACAGTTCACCTTCCAATACCTAATTCTAGAGATAAGCACTTCCAACAAGGTTCTCTTCTAGACAATTGATAAAAATGAATCAGTATTCTTAAGCATGTGACATTAGGCCTCCATGGAACACATGAAATGTTATTAATTTAGAACACTTAAGGCTCAAGTCATTCTGGGATTGTGAGTTTACAGTGCAATCTTATATAGTATACAGTTAGTCCCCTAAGTGGTGGAATAAATTGTGACACCTGACCTCTTCCAAACGATTTATGAATAAATTGTTATTCATTTTGGGCAGCAATGTTTTAACAGTGCTGTTTTATTAATTTACAACAATTTTTACAATAGTCAATGAGACACCAAGAACAGATTGTGCCTCTAAAATGTAAGTAACATTAGACTTTGTCTAAATGTATAAGATTTCTTACACTTCAGAAGTAGTTCAATATCAATATGAGTGTGCAAACCCTATGCTATCGACTGTGTAGATCAAGCTGCAGAGATGAATGAAAAAGATAAGCCCTATCGCAGATCTGGAATTTACACAGTGCATATCTGTTCCATGTATTTTTGACTGGAATTAAACAAATTAAAGATGGCCTGGCCTGTAGACATCATGACATTAGCTTTAAGGTTTGGTAACAGCGAACACATTAACATTTTAGAATCTGAAGTCTTTCAACTATACAACACCCTTACACATGTATATTAAAGACAGTTAAAAGAATATATCAATTTCATAGAAAACTTTATAGGACTTCTTAAATTATTCTACTCTGCTCATTTTCAAAAGACAAGGATTTTAATGTGTAATAAGAACGACAATCACAATATCCATCAACGTTTTAATTAAACAGTAAAGACAATGCGCATCATTTCAAAATACAAATATATGAGTGTAAATTGTTGTTGTTACATTTAATTTAACATACACTTTAATTTCAACGTAAATATTGGGGAGATATTTGCACTGTACATTTTCCCCATGCAATTTGATTAAACGTGGTTTCATCTTACACTTTTGATTTGAAGGAATATGCCATTGTTCTTATTATGTGTAGGTGTTCTTCGGCAACATAAAAGCAGTACTGATTTATGCAAAACACAGAGAGAAATAAAATAGTTATAATAAACTACCCTAACTTCTATAAATTGAAATGCATAATTATAGGTTTATACATTTACTAAAATAACCTTTACAGATGCAGTCAAATACATATATTGTCACCCTTTAACTACTACGCTACATACATTTTAATGTAATGGTGACTCATTTTCTGTTATTTTCTTTTCAGCCTGCAGGCACCTGGAATTTTTTCTTTATACTTTTCTGTGAAAATTTAAAAAGCAGTTTACATATTTTGTTCATGTTCAGATGACTAAGGGCCCTATTGCAAACCTTAAAACAGCCCCAGACCCCTGCTGCATCATTAGTAGGAGTGTCCACATGCTTTTGGATTTACAGTATGGTGTACTTTTCCTCCACAAACATTTAATAGGTACAAACACCTCTGTGGTAAACCACTAATTTAAAAGATTACTTAAAAAACCTGAAAAAGTGAAAGGGTATATCCCTGATTTGCTCTGCCATTGTGTACATTAGTCTAGCTGAAATAGAGCAACAGTTCATTCAAATATGTAAACTGGCAGGTTTTATTATATCATATGGTCAAACAGCTTAAAGAAGCTGTTTACACTAAGATTTTGGATACTTAAAAAATGAAAGGCGGCTGTCTTTTGAGGAAGGATTTTGCGTCTCTGATCGACTTTCTAGACATTCTGCATTTTAGAATGTTTTGATTGGACAAAAATAGATTTATTGGTATTAAATATAAAACACTATCCTTCAACTATTACTGCAGACATCATCATCATCAACAAACAATTTTATACAGTTTATGTAAATGTTGGGGCACCCCTGGAAGAAAATGTGTATAAGGAATCTTTCTGTGAATAGAATTTTACCTGCACTTATATGGTAAAAGGTTAAACACACCTATATGGCGAAAGGTGAAAACTGTTTACAGGATTACTATTTATTAGCATTTTCCATAGATTTAAAATATTAAACAAAAGTGAACATGCCCGAAACATGACCAAAAACCTGTCAGATCTGCACATCAGAATGAATGCACTGATCAATAGAACAGACATTCACAACAGTTTAGCCGACACTGGAGTATTCCTTTACTGTTCCAAAGGACCGTGAACAACAAGGATCTGCATGGGAGAGTTGTCCGAACGAACACCTCAACACAAAACGCAGTGTCTGAAGTACGCGAAGGAAAACCTCCAACATATTTTGGAACAGTTTGGTCACAATCAAAGAAGGTACATTTGGAGAATGAAGAGTGAACCCTTTCAAGAAAAGAACAACTTAACAACTGTTAAGAACTGGGGTGGCTCCATTATGCTATGGGGTTATGTGGCAGTCCAGCCCTAAATCACATTAAATACGTTCTGAGGGAACTATTTTGTAAAACCGAAATTAGTCAAATATGAACGTATGAGAGGGTCAATTACGTTCGTAGGGAACTAAATTGAACACTCGAATAACGTTCAATATGAACATTAGTAGATCATGACGTAGCATGTAAATAGCATAGTTTTTGCTAGGGCGGAGGTCGGGGA
>JACXGM010014806.1:0-21795 GCA_016801145.1 Umbra pygmaea | reverse complement strand
ACAGCAAGGTTTCTGAGTGGTTAAGGTTAGGTTAGGGGTTTGGGAAAGGCTTACATCGAATTAACAGCAAGGTTTCTGAGTGGTTAAGGTTAGGTTAGGGGTTTGGGAAAGGCTTACATCGAATTAACAGCAAGGTTTCTGAGTGGTTAAGGTTAGGTTAGGGGTTTGGGAAAGGCTTACATCGAATTAACAGCAAGGTTACTGAGTGGTTAAGGTTAGGTTAGGGGTTTGGGAAAGGCTTACATCGAATTAACAGCAAGGTTTCTGAGTGGTTAAGGTTAGGTTAGGGGTTTGGGAAAGGCTTACATCGAGTTAACAGCAAGGTCTCACTGTGCGCCAATCGCAGACTTTTCCGTGAAACTGCCACGGATTTTGATCCGTGTTCATTTCACAGAATTTTCGGCCATTCCGTGGAACTGTCACGGATTCTGAGGTTCATATTCCGTGGCAGTCTCACGGATTTCTAAGAGATCAGGCTGCTTAAGCCACTGCATCGTTTTTTGTTATCGTGCTGGAAGATGAACCACCTGCCTTTCTTCAGCTTTCTAGGAGAGAGACACAGTTTTTCCTCAAAAATGTGGGTGTACTTGGCAGCATACATTTTCAGTCCAAAAAGTTCAAGCTTTGTCTCATCTGACCATAAAACATTTTGCCATATGGCATTTGAATTGTCCAAGTGATTTTTTTCCAAAGTGCATACGAGACTCTGTGTGGCCCTTTTTCAGAAGAGGCATCATTCTTGCCACCCTGCCATACAGGTCAACTTTGTGTAAAGCTTGTGAGTTGTGCACAGACCAACCAATCTCTGCCATAAGGACTTGTAAGTCCTTCAATGTTGCCATTGGCATGTTGGAAGCTTCCCTGATCAATGTCCTCCTGCCACTGTCATCCAGTTTGGAGGGACGGCCCGATCTAGGCACGGTGTTGGTGGTTCCATATGCTTTCCACTTCTTAATAAGGCTCTAATGAGTACTCTGAGGGATAGTTAATTCCTATTAAATCATTTTGTATCCTTCTAACGTGCCTCATCACAATTTTGTCAGGGAGCCCTTTTGAAAGCACCTTTCCAACCATGGTGTATTCTTTGCGTTGCCTTGTACTACTAGTAATGGACTCATCATGCAGTTTTTTTTTTAAGTAATCAAAACCACTACAATTGATGTCAGGTAGGGGGCAATTAGTATTGTGTGTGATCTGAGAAGTGACTGGTTGTACCTGAACAACTTTTTAATGGTTACTCTAAGGGACTGTTAATTTATCCAAAACAGGTATTTCACTAATTACATATTAATAATTGTTCAGAATCTTTATCAGTGTTATTTTCACTTTGATGTTGAGGGTTAAAATCTGTAAATACAGCTGGGAAAAAAGTAAGATTTTAATTTATTTCCAGTGTATAATGTGACAAATTGTAAGGATTTTGACAGGTTACGATGATTTTCTATTGGCACTATACGTCTTTTTTCAGCCTTTACATATTGAATGGCTAATTTCCAATTTGTCAGTCCCTACTACGATGGGGCTTCAATTTGTCTTGTTAAAATAGAAGGCTTAATCAAACCCCATGGTGAATAAAAAACATATTGTTTGGAAAATCCATAAACACAGCCTGTAGAAGTATGTATTAGAATTATCATTTTTATATTTGCAGTTAGCTTTGATATGTTTCCAACTGCTCATGGAGAAGTTACAACCTGCAGCAGACAGCATCAATAACAATTTTTATCTATAACTATTGGGGGATATTATTTGCTCCTCAACTTTACACCTGTGCTTGCTTAACCGGATTTCCACGTCATTTTTCATACACTACTTCTTTGCCGACAAGTTTTATATCATGGGAAAGAATCCTACTGGAATAATGCATCAGGCCATGGGATAGTGTGAAGACTTAAACATATGATAGTGTGGATATGAAATATGTGTCTGCTCTGTTAGGCTGAGGGACTTCAAACGACAGACCCATAATCATTTTACCAGTGATTCACAGTGCCCCAGGATCTGACCACACTCTAGTCCTACTCAAGGCAGGCCTCTTTTTTTCTCTCAAACATATAGGCCAAAGACATCAAGAGTTTATAGATTTCAGTTGGGTTCAGAAGGGAAAAACTGGAGTTGAAAGGGGAGTCTCTCTAGGCAACTTGGAAACAAGTGCTTCCTCCTAATTTCAGTCTAGACGTTAACATTCTGAGGGTTTAGGCCATGACATGCAGTGTTACCTGGAAAGAAATTCACCTCGCACGTGACTTAATTGGGATTTGGGTTAGCCTTTTTGGCTAGAATAACTAAAAACTCTGGGTATTTTTTTTTTCTCAAAATGTAATCCTTTTTTGAGAACAGTTTGGGGACATTCCACGATATACTGTAGGTGAGAAGACAAACGATGGTCATTTGTGGTAATAGGTTTATAGTGTTTTCCTCAGGATGTACAAAACTACCTTAAAGGGTTGTTCTTTCTATGCTCTTAGAATTATAAAAAAATGTATTATTGTAATATTTTGTCAGCAATGTCAGCAGTACATTTTTCCATTGATTTATATTAGTCCACAATTCTACCTAACTCTTCAATGATTAAAATATAAATCTACAAGACATTTTGTGGTGGAGCTTTAATGATCTGCTGTATCTGTACCTGGCTCTCCTTGACTGAGAAAGCTGCACACATATTCCAACTAAGAAGGCTTTATGAAACTAGACACAATTTCAACATTTGTCTAACCTAATAAAGGATAGAAACTAAGTTGTTTTACTCAAATAATATACTGATATACTGATCAACCTCCAAACAGTGTCATTATGTGCTCTACTGTCTGTCTTTGAAATGATGTTTCTGAGGGCTTCTCAGGCTGTTGGGCTGTTTAGACCAAAATGATCGGCCCCTTAATAAGGATAATACCATTAGCCTATTTGGAGTCATTTGTTATGAGATCGATGTACATACTGAAAGCAATCTTACACCATCTTCTTTTCTGCTTATTTGGACGCTAAAAAAGACCCTTGTTGTACATTGCCAAAGAGCCCAATTTTCATGTCATCCAACACATTTAAATCAATAAAGTTTGCTAAAAGGCATTGGCACTTAGATTGGAATTGGTGCTTTGATCAGATTTGATGACAATAGACCTTCTTTTCCCACACACAAAACAAATTCTATGAGCATTGAGGACCAATAGTGAAGCAAACAAATGTTGTCTGTTGGTTTTAAAATCTAGTACAAAACAGGCTCTTAAGAAAATGAATTATGAGATTAACTAAAGTGAATATTACAATAATCTCCACATATAAACATCCAAGTTATGTTGATTGTGGTAAGAAACACTAAAACAAGCTCAATAAAAATGCTCTCTCTCCCATAAGACATCTTAAACAATTTGAACAATGAAGACAGGGCAAGCACAATAGTTCCCAGGACCAATAGTTGTTGTCAAGCATGTCTGCCTTTTTCAAAATAACCAGCAGAGTAGCTTCAAGCTGAAAAAATGTGTGGAGACCTACAGTACCCTGGGCCTTCCATGGAGAGGACCGGAGACGCCAGCAAGCTACAAAGGCTGCCAGAGAAACACAGAAGTTGTAAAGGGTCACTTGGAGGTCAGAGCAGGGACAACCTGATCAAGACAATGCCTTGAGAATTAAGAAGCAGTGGGCAACTGACAGGGCCTTCTGCTCCCTCAAGAGATAAAATAAACTATATGTATATTTTTCATATATTGTCATATCTTTTTATTATAATTTTTTTATAGATTAATATCTTTTGTCATAATTTTAATTGTTGAATTTCTTCAGTTTGTGTTGGAAAGAGAAGGTATATGAATATATGAAATATATGAATATCCAATCAGAATTTGTCTTTGGTGGTCTATGGGTAGACAGAATTTCGCTAGATCCTCAGGATTTGAAAAGAAGAAGAAGAAGAATTAACTTTATCACAATATGCTAATTTCTTGAGAAGGACCTGTATACAGAGGGAAGGGAACACAAATCTCTTTTCCGAAATGTAATGAATAGTGGGACAGTCAACATTATAGTAGTGTGTAGGATTAAAATGGTGAAGTCCTGCAATGAACACAATTGCGGCTGACAGACCGTGTCATTGGACATTGGACTTTTAAAGCTAGCTGTGCTTGAATGTGGACAAGCCCACAATACCAACTGAGTGAAAGCATGATAAACTGTTTGTGGAGTCACCTTAGTGAACACATTGTGACTCCAGCCTCTGTATCTCATATACTATTGTTAGGACAGCATTTTCACATGCAAAGCCTGACAGGTGGAGGGACAGAAAATGTACTGCACAGTTGCAGCCCTGATCTGTGAAGATGTCCTACCATGCTTGAACAACTGGCTTCATGTCTTGCAGAACGTGTTAAAAATACAGTAGGTTCCATCATAGTCCCATCTCTGTCTACAGGGCTCAGTGAAGGGTACATTCATGTACCCACTGCTGAGCCTCATTCTCTTTGGCCTGTGCTATGAATGGAGATTTCATTCAGCATTCCATAAGGGACTGCTTAAGCACAGACTTTCATACATTTGACAAACAAGCCTGCAAGCGGTCAGGGAATCGTGATAGTTACAAAAGCACAGGCTGGCCTCTTTCCCGTAACGAAATCTGAAATGAAAAATCCTGTCGAACAAGTGGCTGCCATTATCACGTCTGTCTCATCTAGACAGAACGTGATTTGCGCCGGTCATCTTTCACTTCTCCAGACAGGTCAATGTTAATGCAATGTAATTCATTGTGCATATTCTAGTATCGACATACTTTTTTGCTGTCGCTGAAACCATTGCTCGAAGTGGGGCGGTACTCACCGGTACGCAGTACCGTTTTACTCTTAAGCGTATCTGCACTCTTTCTTGCGTACCACCAGGTAGCCGGTACTCAATCACACAGACAGATAAAGCGTCAGTGTCAGAGAGATTGGTAATGATCATAACGTTACATACACTACACTACCCAGAGGGCACTACGTGACTTCAGATCTCTTGATGAATCGCGTAAAGGCAAGCAGTCGGCCCAGCCTATCACAAGTTTGCTTCTCCATGGACGCTAGTTTGAAAAAGCTGTCTGATGCTGGTCTGATGCATGCGCCTGCCGCCTGACAGTAAGATATTTTTCACTGCTGAAAACCTAGAAACTGAAAAGTTTCTCTAAAAATAAGTGTTTTTTGTAAGTCGTTATGTTAGCCTGGCTTCAGAAAGGTACTAAAAGAATGCGTGTTCCTGACCCAGACACCGCCAACAGAGGTCCAAGTCCAACAGAAACATCAGGTACGATTCATGAGCTTCAAACAAACGTTAATTAAAACCTTTCACAGTCTCCCCACGATCGCAAACCCTACATGCTTGGTAGCGTTGGAAAGATGAAGATCAGACGAAGAGAATGTGTGGTGGCTCATCCCTGTAGGTTAAACACAGCCGGAGCTGTAGCGCCTCAAATTTGGTCATGTTTTTTAGCTGGTACCCTTTTTTACTAAACACATTACAGACAGGATGTAAAAAAATAGCTGGGATTTCAAAAATGTATAGAAATTTAGTAAGAAATGGGGGCAGCATTTTGATGTTGACTTGGTTGTATGGCCTCCAAACTTTGGTCCACGAGCCCCGGGGGCTTAACAGCATTAAAATGCCTTATTCATCATGGTTTACAGGCTTTAACACATAAAAAAATATGTATGTATGTATGTATGTATGTATGTATGCATGTATGCATGTATGTATGTATGTATGTATGTATCGCCCACAGGACTGCCGCATACTGGATGTTTTTCCCATTTCACACCATTCTTTGTAAACCCTAGAAATGGTTGTGCGTGAAAATCCCAGTAACTGAGGAGATTGTGAAATACTCAGACCGGCCTGTCAGGAACCAACAACCATGCCACGCTCAAAATTGCTTAAATCATCTTTCTTTTCCATTCTGACATTCAGTTTGTAGTTCAGGAGATTGTCTTGTCCAGGACCACACCCCTACATGCATTAAAGCAACTGCCTTGTGATTGGTTGAGTAGATCATTGCATTAAGGGGAAATTGAACGGGTGTTCCTAATAATCCTTTAGGTGAGTGTATACATATGTTCTTTAGGTTTTTTTGGGATAAATATTTAATAAAACAAAATTCAATAACTCAGGATGTTGGATTTCATTCATCCATTTTGTACCCATGGGTCTGCTGAGTCAAAAACCAAAGCACTTCACTATAGGTCAAAGTATAACCTTTCTATGAGCCAAAAGATCAACATTGTGCCAGGCGGACCTAAAACTCCTTAGACCTTGAAGGTTAATGTGAGTGGAACTGCTAGCATTATTGAGGAGTCTGCAGCTAACAACCTAAACGTTACCTTAGTCAATGACACCGATGTCAAATGAGAGTAGCTACATTGTTATAAATAACATTAAATTGTTGTTGTATCAGCAATATCTCAAAGTTTTGTTTTTCACTGTAGAAATCTCAAATTTCCTAACCTTTTGCCAATGCAAGAGAGTACCGGCACCTTTTTTCCCCCACTTCAAGCACTGACTGAAACCTATAGCACAACATTGACAAACAGCATTATGTGTGACTAGTGTCGTATGAAACTAGCCATGGCAGTTCCCCCCATGGTTTAACAGACCCATACTGACTTTATAAATGGCTAGTGAATGATAGCTCAGAGACCATCATTTAGCATGATTAGGAGTGCCTGAGACCATCACTCACCAGCTCAACACAAAAAACACCCATCTTTTCTACCAAGAACAGTGCCGGACGACTGAGCTGTGTTACACTCTATATGTGAGAATCCTGTAAGTAATTTCCTTCAAGTCTCCATCTCCCAGGTAAATGAGTGATTAAAAAGGCTCCGAACATTGGTGAGCCTGATGAATGAACTAGACTTACTGATGACAATGGGTCATGGTTATTGTAAGTGAAAGAAAGGCTGATTATTTTACATTGTGTCTGTTACTCTCCCTGACTGAATAGCTGCTTCGTCTTCTGCTTGTTATTTCTAGGGTTATATCTCATGTGTCTTAGTCGGGACACTGGAGGTATTGTATCTTATTGAACATGTGAACTCATCTACTACACACAGTATTCTGAATATAAATCCACATGGTTCCTATTAACTATGAAGCCCTGGATGCATTGAGCCGTGACAGTGTTTATGTGTGTCCACCACCAACGTTATACTGTACATCCACAACCCTTTGACATTCATCTTGGGTATGAGGTCAAATCAATATTTGTCTTTCAATGTTATATTTTAACATTCACTGTATTCCGGAAAACATTCCTATTTCTTTATTTTCAGAAGATAATAAATATTTTTATTGGCTGCATTCCATCAAGAAAAAGCTGCAGATATTTAGGAAATCTCATGTTTTGAATGAGTGCAAAGATAACGTGGATAACCTCAAATCCAATATGGCTCTGTATGCTTTGGCTAGACAACTTTGTTTAGCATGAAGGTATTTCTACCAATGGAATGCACAATAATATTTATGACTATAACTTACCATTAACTCATCATTGAGGGAAGATTTTCAATTGCTGTCAACTAAAAGCCCTCTTTTCTGTGTGATTCCCCCACATTTTTCTCCCCTCCCAATTGATCTTGTCCAATTCCCATTGCCACGACGGCAGCTCATTGGACAGATGCGCGATGGTGAATGCCGTATGTATGTTTCAACCAACCACATGTTGCCAAGGTGGCTGATTCTTTTCACACTCAGAAGCCTTAAGTCAGCTCATGCTGTCTCCTCTCCCAAATAAAAATGCATAGTCATTTCATTGTAATTGGTCTCTGCTGTTATAGTTTATACATTGTTTCCCCACTCAGCTACAGCAAACTTCATCTGTAGTTGTCCTTTGTATTGGGCAATACCACTTTGTTTCTCCACTCAGCTACCATAAACTTCATATATAGTTGTCTTTTGTATTGGGCAATATCACTTTGGTCTAACTGTCATTGGTGTTACAAAAAATGTTGCTCAACCATAGCAGCTATGTACCAAAAATGCAGTTTGATATGAGTCCCACCATAACATTTTAGAATTTAACCTTCTTTTATTGTAAGTGGAGAGCAAAGTAAACCAGTTAATCTAGTATTCGCTACCGCAGTGCTATGGCCTTTGAAGAGGCATTCCTACTAAAACATGCTTTGCATGAGAACAGTGTTTAGAGGGATGAGAGAGAAAGCACTACTGTTTCTGCTCAAAATAGCCCACACATTCTTGTCTTCTGGTGGATAAACTTTGAAGAAACATTGAATAAACATGTCTGTCTTTTGTTAGCCTATAAACCTCTACAGTAGTAGGATCAGAGATGTTGCACATACTGCACATCCAGACACAATATGGATTATTGTGTTCAGAAAAGTTTTAAGAATGAGACTCTGGATTTAAAATGTTTACGGTAGCTTTAAATGTAGCTACTCATTGAAGTCATGAAAGGGGTTGACATGTGAGCGCATTAAGCGTCTATTCACACTATAAACATTCCTGTGACAACAATTTAATTTAAGTCATATTTACATGTGGTTCTATAATCACATGGATTACAAGCAGTTCAAAGAGCATTGAAAATGAACTAATATTTAATGTTTTTATGCTGGCAACAAGCACAAGCTAGTGTGAGCTATTCATGCTACAATGACATACAACATTCTATAAACCATTTTTTTTTGTGATTTCTCACACCAAATTAAAAGATTTTTTGACATGCTAATTATTGCACAAAAACTCAAACAAAACCGAGTTCCATAGTATTTTCTGGTTCCATAGTATATTTCCTCAGTTTGACAGTGATGAAAAGTAGCATGATAGATACCATTATAGCTGGCAATGCCAGTGAAACTTTGTATTATATAAAAGGTAAAGAAGTTAAGGGGGGTCCACGTGTTCTAGTGGGCTAAGTCGCTGCATTGCACGACAGTCGACATACGTTCTGATAGTCACAGGTTCGAGCCTGACTATGAGTGCTATGACTTTGCATGAAGTAGTGCAAATTGGCCTAGCACGCAGGGCCGCCCTGAGCTATAAGTGCTGGCACACTGTATTGTGCCGGCAACACAAACTCTGATTTGTCTCTTCAAAATAATTGTGCTCATTTTAAATCATTGCAATAACCATTGTTCATTTATTCAAGAGCTAGTGAATTGTAACCAAATGCAATTGTATTGTGTGTAAATGAACAATAGGAAAATGTGATAGCAAAAAAAGCATTTTACATATTTCTTAATAACAACTTTATATTAACAACAGTAACAAATATGTTGTACTCAAAATGTGATTGAATATATTGTCAGTGTCACATGTGAAAACACTATTACATTTGAAACACATTCACTAGAGTCTGTTTAAACCAACAGACACATTTATGCAAAACCTGAACATGGACCCACTACCCATCTATGCAATGAATTAACAATGATGATTTCAATGAATTATGAGCACTATTATTTTGAAATGACAAATCAGTGTTTGTGTTGTCCGAAATAACATAGTGTTGCCAAACAGGCCCCGATGGCGTGGCCCGGGACTTAGGTTAGATAAATCAGATTATCTATCCTTCCACGTCGCACCCCAGCAACTCCAGTTTCCAGATCGGGAGCCTTTGGGTTCAATCATGGAAGTATAGTTGGTGAACATATTCGTCCAGTGCATGATCTGACTTAAGGCTTCTGTGTTGGACTAGCAATGCGAAAAGAATTAGCGTCTAAGAAAAATGTGGGGAAAAAACTACAAAAAACAAAATGGAATACATTTGTGGATACCCAGCGCATCGTACAAGATGTTTAAAATGATCCAGTGAAGCACAGCTTTGAATGTTACATCTAAAGCTAGCAAGCTATCTATAAGTGTACAAACTGCGGTAGTCTCATAATGACTTAGATCAGCAGGTAAGCTATAGTGTGACAGTTATACTCGCATTTGCAACAAAAAATAGATTTGCGAGAACGGCAGAATTTAAGCAGGTGCACGCGTGCGAGTAGTGATATAAACACCATAACAATTATTTCATTGATTGTAAGTGTACAAAGAACTACAAAAACACTATTGCAACACAGAACATAAGACAATTGTAGCTTAGTTGTACCCGAAGGCTAACTCCTTGGGTTTCTGAAACAGCCCTAAATCACATGAAATACGTTCTGAGGGAACTATTTTGTAAAACTGAAATATGTGAATGTATAAGAGAGTCAATTACGTTTGTAGGGAACTAAATTGAACACTTGAATAACGTTAAATATGAACATATAAAAATCATGACGTAGCATGTAAATAACATCGTTTTTGCTAGGGCGGAGGTCGGGATGGTGGAAGGGCGTATAAATCTGAGACTTGCATGCCAGTGTTTGCGAGTTCAAATCCAGACCGGCACTTTGTGTGTGTTTTGTTCTACATTGCTTGCGTCATACAAAAAGACGATTGTCGGTTTTTTGTAATGTTAACCCTAATCTTAATCCTAACCTTAACCATTAGTAACCTAATACCTAACCTTAACCGTTAGTAACCTCATGCCTAACCTTAACCGTTATATCCTCATACCTAACCTTAACTGTGAATGTTGCAATATAATTTCGGAAACTATGGAATGTATGGAAAGTGTGGAATGTTCTCGCATAAATCCGCTAAACAAAATGTACATGGACAACGTAATAGAAATACAAATATAGCATAATAACGAAATGTGCAGTTCAAATGTAAAAAAAACAAAATATGTTAACATATAACGTAATTCAGGTTTTCAAAACAGTTTTCTGAAAAAAGAAATGAAAGCATGAAATGCTTCAATAAATGTGTTGACACATTTATATCAGATCTACAGTAGCATATTACGTGTAATCATAAATGCACAGGCCAGATCTACAGTAGCATATTACGTGTGTCACACAGCCTCTTACCAAGAACATTTCTCTCCTTTTTGGGTTTTCAGCACACTTCAGACATAGTATAATACGTTTTATTGTTAAGGAGGTGGCTGTATTAACAAAGAATTAAGCATTTTTTACAATACAGTCCCAAGTTGGCAGACAAATGTAAATGTAGCTCAAGATAGTTTGATTGACATTTCTGGATAACAGACTTCAAACAAAGGACGACAAACTATCTGGGCAGTTAAAAAATAACATTTAAACAATTATTTTTGAATAGCATACTACATTTAATCATGCTACTTAGCCAGCTAAGATGACTGTCAAACAGATTACCATAGGCCATGCACAGGAAGAACGGACAAAGAGAAGGCTCTTCGCACAACTGTTATCAAAAGATTAACAACAAAGATAGGATAAAGTGATCAGCATACATCTACACTATATTCAGGGGCATAGGATGGAGTTTGAAATTGGGGGTTACACATTATGTACTTTAAGCATACGTGGGCACATTACCTGCAAACATTTGTGGTGACAGGAACCCCTGCTTCTATGCCCTTGACTATATTTGAATCCAAAAAAAAATCCTGCTGTTAAATTTTTGTATTGTGCCTGAAAGGTACACTTTGTAGAATATTGCATAGTAAAAACAAAACAAATTTCTTTTCAACTGACCAAGATTTTAAGTGACAAAACTCACTCGAAACAGCACCTATTACCGTACATACTGTATTTGGAGCAATTTCAGAGGTGTGTGTGTGTGTGTCAGGAAGTGTGTATGAGAGGGAGTGAGGCAGTGAATGTTTATGAAAAGGTGTGTAAGGCAGGCGATTGTGTTAAGCTAACTGAAAACTGAAGAATGTTTTACAGTGCCACAATAACAATAGTGCGCCTAGATTTTCTTTGTGTCCGCCTACATTTTTCAACTTAGGTGCACATGTGCTCATGAAAAAAGGTCAGCGTAGAGCCCCGAGCCAACGGTCAGACCAGAATGATGGATGAATCCAATCCCTAAACTGGCGTTGGTAAATAATCCTTACCTGCCAACTTGTACACATTTTACGATGTACGCAATTTCAGGTCAAATTATGCTGCTATAAAATACCACTCTTAAATACGTAGAAGTAGTCTTCATTCTTTGGCAATGGGTTTTAGATTATGAAGATCAAATTCAACAGTGCTGAGAATGTTTAAGTTTGAAATAAAAACATGTCAAAGCCATTAATTTTTTTCCATATACTGTAGGTTATAGGGAAATAACACATGCTGCACTAAAATGCCAATCAGAAATGGATATTCACCAAGGCCAGTGTAATATGTCATGCAGTAATATTTATTTCATATTTTATTATTAGTATCTTGGCCTTTCTTAATAAATCCCAGTATTAAGTAATATAGCTTCAGCTGTTCACCAGCTGGAGTGTTCAAATGCAGAATTGTGTGTCTTGCAGTTTGAGGTATGGCTGGGTTTGCAAAGAGCAAATGCATAGAGGGGGTCTGTCTGCTGCTGAGAACTGCAGGACAGTGATTGGAAATCATTGACACTCCTGGGATAGATCTAGAAAAAGAAATTGAATAAAATCCACTCTTTCCCCTCTGGCCCTATTCATTTCACGCTTGATCGCCTGCCATCGTAACATGTGGACTAATCCTCGCCAGCCTTCAACTTCAGGTGTCAATAGCTTGTACGTTTTGTCAGGGCTCCATATTTTTGTCCAGCTCAGAGCAATGATCCCAGCTGTCATTTGTGGGGAGGTGGTGGTTGTGATGTTGCAGTAAACTCAGTAACACCTAATGTATCACATAGTGTCCTCTGTAAACTGGCAGATAAACTCTTCACTCAGTGAGGATACTGCTATTCCTCTCTGTTGGTAGAAATCGGCTTAAGACTTATTTCTTCATTCCGCATTTAACTGCTTCTTTCCTTTATGTACCTGTCTGCTTGCTTTTCGCATTCTTCTAACAATCTGCTTCCGTAACTTTTTGTCCAGAACTTGGGGCTGGATAGCAGTTAGTATTGCAAGACCAGGGTTTCTGCCAAGGTTGGTGGAGTTGTCAGCAATGTGCGGATTTGGAGGGTTAGTAATCGGATAAGGTAGTCTTGCGTCTTCGCGCTCTAGTGACTTTCTGGGCACTTTTAGGTTCATTCGAGGAGTGCCGTCCTCCTGTCTTGTAAGGCTTCTGGTCTATATTTCCAGGATTAGCAGACAATAAGGAACACATTTTTGTAAAGGATCATTTAGGGGATTTCATCTTCATTCAGAATGTAGGAAACAGAGGGGATAGTATGAAGAGCCAATGCTTGAACCCCAGTCTCTGGTTGGAAACTGTACATTTTTCAGACTTGAGCCAAAGGTGTTACCACTACACTATAGCCTCACACTGCAGACGTGTGGATATACAGTATACTGTGCACTGTATATGCAGAACAAATATATATAAAACAAAAGGTATCTGACTGTCCAAAAGGACTCATTTTGGTTCAGTTCAAAGATTGTATTCAACCTGGTGGCTCTTCAGCGAATGCATGGTTTAAAGATGTTATTTTACTCGGAGGAACTTAAGGTAATGCAATATGCTAGATTATATGCTTATGATTTATT
This sequence comes from Umbra pygmaea, assembly GCA_016801145.1. Taxonomy (NCBI): domain Eukaryota; kingdom Metazoa; phylum Chordata; class Actinopteri; order Esociformes; family Umbridae; genus Umbra; species Umbra pygmaea. Next base: position 8,336 of record JACXGM010014806.1, on the reverse strand, counting down.
CATCTTAAGAATTCTGTGAAGTTTAATAAAGGCAGTGTTACTTATTAAAATACACATCCACCCTGTACTCTCAAGTAATTTAGCACTAATGTTCTTTTCTCTTGTCTTTTTCTCCTGTGGGGCTGTTCTGACTTGGCTGTACTTCTCAACATCGTGAAAAGGTAAGAAACAAATTCCTTTACATAGACATGCAAGATGTTTTCTTGTTAACACAATATAAGAGATTATGCTGATTTTATGTTGATCTTCCTTAATAGTATGTTGCAAATTTGGCATTGGTGTGAGAGAACTGACATGTCACTAAATGGCCCATATTTTCTAAACTGCATATGAAAAATATGCACTTCAAAAGTAGCACCATTTCATTTCTGTCATTCAGCATAGGAAGATAGCTATAAAGGTACAGTATGTCAGATAAGTATGGAGGAACTAGGCCAAAGGCTCTGCCCACAGCCGTACAGCCTGTGCTCTCGTCACAGGTTCAGTTCTGGGGTTAGTTTTCTTAGGCTCCTTAACCATCCTCCTCCTGGATGCTACAGGGACAGTTTGATGTTCAAAGGATCCCCCTGAAGCTGTATGTCCCTTTTGATTTTGTTTTTCAACCAGTTACCCTTGCCTTCTTCTTCTTCAGCGAATGAGAAAATGCCACAGATAGAATGTGATAAATGACCAATGGATTTGAAACTTATCTGGATATTGCATGTGAAATGTAGTGTATATTGTTGAAAAACAGGCATGTGTGTGTGTGTCTGTGACAACAGTTCATTCCTGATGTGTGAAGTGAAAATTCAACAGAGTTTTTGTTCAAGGCTGCAGTATGTCATCTACCAGACGCCACACATGGTGTCAGAACCAAGGGTATTGTTTTAGCTCCATCAGCACAGCAAGATTGAAGAGGTTTTAGCAGAGCATAGGCTTGTATACTGCTTTGCAGATCTGCCTTTTCTAGTGTTCATTTGTAATGCCCCTTTATGTCCTCACATGGAACTAAATTAATAAACATCAGCGCTACACAGGTATTTCGCGATCTTTTTCTGCTGCTTTCTATTCTCAATTGTTTGTATCTGTTATTGTATTGTACTATTGATATGCTTTGATCTAGTGTTGTGTAAATGAATAGTGGTGCACAGAGATGGAGAGCTGAAATCACTCCTTGGTGAATACACTCCAAAATCTTGTGGATAGCCTTCCCAGAAGAGTGGCAGCTGTTATAGGCGCAAGAGGTGGGGCTCTCCATTCTACCCGTACTGCCCAGTGTTTTGGAATGGGATGTCCGACAAGCTCATATGGTTGTGATTATCAGATGTCCACATACATTTTTTTCCCCCACTGTCGGTGGCATATTCCATGTTGAAATTGTAGTAGATATAGATGTGTTTGTGCTCTATGCCATTATATGTGCCCTATGTCATCCAAACCACCTGATTTAGACTTGGAATTTCATGGCAAATTGAGGTATAATATTTATTTTACTTAGTGTACATTATCCACAAATAAGGGCATATTACACATCCAGACCAAAATGGGAGGTTGAAGAAAATATTTTGTTAATTGCAATAATTCCAGACGGCATCTTTAACTGGCAGGTCGAAACAAAAACAAAATGTGTATTCGGGCCACAGGAACAGAGTTGAAAACCACTGATCTTTTATTGGACCCTGACAGATCTGAAGAAGAGACCTTTAGAACCATTACCACATAGTGTAATAACCTAAATCTAAAATATCTGCAAATAATGTTCACATTCTTTGATGAGCAAATGTTATTGTGCCATTTTTAAATCTAGCTGCATACAGTACGCTATGGTGTTTTACACAATATTGGATACCTGTAATAAGTCTGAAAATATCCCTAACAGCCAGTCGATATGTGAAACAAGGACTGTGTGCTGCTAATTAGTCCAGCACTCAAAGTAGATTTTCCACCAAAGCTAACTAAGAACTGTTGCCATAAAATTGTTGAGTTTTCATATAGCAGGTTGCCTCCAGTTTTGATTTTGATAAACTATAGACAGATTTTCTAAATGTTTCTCTTAAAAGAGAATTCCGGGCGATTTCAACATGTAGCTGTGTTGTTAGGAAATTTTTTGTTCTGTCAGTGGCGACACAAACTCAAACAATCTGTGCCTACACAGTGTTATCCTCCTGCTTCAGTTTACACCCGTTATGCTGAAACAGGGCAAGTTTAAAAACAGGCTTTTAGCCTCTCAGCCTCTTAACATCTCATTAAATCTCATTACACATGTATAGCCATGTTCAGTGATTCATTCAGATTGAACGCAGCAAATCTGACTCTGTGTAACTTCATGTTGCCTTGCACCTTGCACCTTATCTTGGCCAGGTCGCGATTACAAATGAAACTTGTTCTCAATTGATTAACCTGGTTAAATATAGGTGAAATAAAAAATTGTTTTCGCTGTTAATGCTAATTTTGGTCAGGCTTTAATTATGATACCATTTAGTATTACTGCAACTATTAACATAGCTAGCTAACCAGCAATGCAAGGAAAAGGAAAATCAGTTGAGCATGTTGGTTTGGTTTTCAAAAGTTTCTACCTACTGCTGGCTATCAATGCATTGGCTAAATAATGATGCATTACTTGCTTGAATGAAATATGTTATTAAACCGTTTCTTGTTAACAATGAGTTCTGCCGGTGAACCATACAGTCGACAAAGTTGGAGTTGATTTTTAGCAATTTCCCTATCCAAGAATATCGACATGCTAGGTTAATGTACAAAGTGCATCATTGGGAACAAGTCAGAGCACATTAGCGTGTAGTGCTTAACAACATTCTGCTGCAGGGTTACTTCACCCTAAGTCAAAGCCAGTAGACTATCATGAATAAAACACATTTATAGTCGTGGGATGTAGGGCTGCTGCAGCCTTTCAAAGACAATTATCCCAAATGAAGGAGAAAAAATTACATTTTTCCATGTACCTTTACAACCTTAGTGGAAGAAAAAAGAATGCAATATTCCTATAGAATACAGTATCATGCTATGTTTCTGCTTATGACTGGCATGGACTGACTGCAAATGTTTGTCAAGAACAAAGTGGTATGGAGAAAAAACGGCCTCAGAAAAAAATGGAATAGTGTTTTTTCCTATAAAGGGGTTGAGTGCTCCTGATAGTCAAATATTTATTGTGACTTAATGAATCGAAATAATGTAGTATTTTGTAATTTTGCATTATCCAGAGTTTATCAAGTGTGACTTCCAGTAATGACTACATACATTTGAATACATTTGTATTAATGGCCCGTGGGAATCAAACCTACAACCTCAACGTTACAAGTACCATGCCCTTACATGAGCTACACAGGACCTTATTCCACTATACTGTATATACCAAACTTGAAAAATGTTGACAGACATCTGGACTTGCTAACCTAGTCACATCAATCTCTGAAATTACTTTAATTTGTTTTGCATAACCTTTTACTGTACAATATAGCTGAATGATCCTTCTCTTCAATTTGCTTTGTTAGAGAAAATGGATGACAACCTACACCATAAACTCCAATTTGTATTTCTATTAGGTGGGATTTAATATGTATTGTTGTTATAGCTGCGGTTGGCATGGCAAAAAGCAAGATGCATTCAAATCTATGGTAAGAGGAACAAGAGGAACAAGAGGAAAACATTGTGAATAAAATATTAGTTTTAGATAAAAAAAGGTTTTCTAGTACATTCAATTTTTTGATCCCTTGAAATGTTTACCTGCGATTCTGAAGAAAAAAAAATGCACACACTTGAATGACATCGCAGAAGGTGGTTATTTGTAAATCGGCCACAATAAGGATGTTACTTTTTAATATATTACTAATATTAACCCCCCAGTGCTTTGTTTTCTCTTTTGTCTCTGACCTTGTGGAAGCATTCTACATTCTCAGTCACTCTGGAGTGCTTTGGAGCAGACGAGCGGGCCGAGGACATGTCTAATACAAACATCTACAACACCAGGAGCTCCAGTCCCCTTTGGTATCTGAGAAGCAATATGAATGGTCCCACTATGTCCCGTCTCCACCCCTCCTCACATAACAAACCTCCTCTTCCCTGCTGTTCTAGTGGATGATGGCCCCTCAGTGCAGATGTTAGCGGTCTATTGTTAAGCGTGATGTAGTGTCTGCTGTAGAGAGGCAGAGTAGTGGGGATGTGAGCCAGTCATACATGAAAAGAAGAGTGGAGGGTGACGGGGGGGGATTTACAACCCCACTGACATGACAGAGGTGGCATTACCTCATCACTTCACTCTCCCCTGTCTCCGGGCATATATACGCCGCTTATGCCTATCACATTTATTTTAGAAAGCCCTTTTTACAGTGGCAGTTATAAAAACACAACGTGCTATAAAGACACTCATCCCCCAGAAAGCAATGCAGCTGTGGAAGCAGAGACAGCAGGAGCCTAGGAAGAAACCACTTTATGTATCACCTACTGGAAAATGGCTTCCTATGTATTGATACACAAGAACATCCAAACTACTGGGATTTATCAAACTATACTATATGTTACATACATAAGTTACATAATAGTAGATTAGCCTCTTAATCCAGGCTAAGCTTTCAGTACCACTTCAAAAAGCCTTATGAAATATGCCTCGAAATTAGGAAATAGTTTAAAAGGTTGATGAAAGCCATGATATTATTGTCTGTTTTGTTCTCATGCCGATATGTACAGAATTGTACAAAATCATCAACAAAACATTTGTACACATGTACATTTCCGGAGGCAGGAAATCGTAAGCCATGTACTTTTACGATACATAAATTCAGTTTACCTTAACCTTACCCTAACCTCACTAACCTAGCATATTATCCCTGAACTAAACATTTTCCAAGTACTTTAAATTGTAACCGATTGTTGTAAATGTTGTGGTAGAACGGCGATTCAATACATAAAAAATATATATAGTCTGCATTTGAAATGTGGTGAAATTTCCATTACGTAGAGTTACCCACGAATTGCCGTAATAATGCATTGTATTGTCATGCTCTGTGGTGAATCAGGAGGCAGAATGCAAGAGGTAGCTAGGTTCTTTTATTTTAGAACAAGCAAACTCCAAATACTGACCAATCTACGTCTTAGACTGGGCTACGGTAATACCCAAGAAAACATAGAACGCCCTACAAGGCAACATAATATAGTAGTTTCAGGACTTGTATACAGCAGAATTACAATTGGACAGGGTATTTACAATCAATGAAGCACACACAGAACCAGTGAGCAGGATTAACAAGTAAATATGGCACAGGTGTGTGTGTATCAAATTGGGTAGAAGTCCAGGATGTAAATTTGAGAGTTATTTGTAGAAAATAGGTTTTCAACCAATGTGATGCAGCACACTTGTGTGCGGTGAGGACTCCACAAGTGTGCCGTCATTTTTTTCTAAATCTGATGTGATTTTTTAATCGGGAGCATTTTATGCAGCGCTTTCTTTATAATGCTCTTTTTGCTTTCCCGTGAAGATTTCCCAAGCTGATACGCGGGTGGCCAAACTGCCTCACATCACACGCTCAGATCATGTTAGATTCTCTGATTGGACAGTGAAGCACGCTTACACCGGATGTTGACATCCGTGCCACTGAAAACCATGTGTCTGTACCCAAATGTCAAGCACCATCCTATATTAACCAAAGTGACGTTCTGCCACATATTTGAACAAGTTTGAAGTAATTGGATAAACCATGTCCAGAATCATATTTTTTTTGTTTGATTGCAAACAAAAATGGTAAACAGTCTACAGATACACGATTGACCAGTGATATTATATTTGGATCTGGACCAGGGAGAATGGACAAGCCCAGGGATTGTATATGATGGTAGGACATTTTCAATTTGTGTAATCACTGTAATGCTCAGCAATATTTCATTCAAACATCTAGCTGTTGGTGTTTATTAAATTATGTTTAGTTCACTTGGAAACAAGAGAGATAGAGAAAATAAAAGATAGCCATGTGTTGACCAGAGTCGTCCAAGTTTAATAGCATAATGTACGTTTTTTTTGGTCTGGCAAGCTTGAATTACTGTGCAAAACGTGCACTAAGATGTCTGCATGTTTTACAAGCTGGTTGATGTGTGTGAATGGGAGTGTGCTGTATGTTAGATAGGAAGTACGGTTTACTAGTCAGGGACTAAATTAGGAATACAATTTTCTATAATTTATTGCTTCCATTAACGTATGTTAGGCATATTCTTTTAATGAAACGGGTTAAATCAACTGATATTGAACACGTGTTTTTTTATCTTGCCATTGATATGTAACTGCTTCTAGGGATGCTCATATTGACCGTTTAACCATTAACCGAAAGTAAAACATTTGATTTGACCGATTAATACTATCAGTTAAACGGTTTAGAAGTTTTTTTATTTTTTTACATATTTATAGCGTATATTTGTTAAATCACGTGGCACGTTGACACACGCAACCAGAGCCTGACGCTTCGTTTTGAATAGTTAGTAACATAACGCATAGCAAGCTGTATCAACATTTTGTTTTGTGTTAATGAAATATAGCTCTTATTTGCAGTAGGCCTCCTGTAAGCAAAAAACTTGTTCCAGATTGTCACCGACTGTTTTCATTCTATAATTTGACAACTCGATAAAAACAGCATTAAGACTACTTTCCTTTGATTGACAATAGAAAGTGAAAACGTCTGCTACGAATTTTCTGCAAAAATATTTTGGTTGGTTTGGACTTTACGCCAGTGTAGTTTGGTGAAACCAAACATCAACACAGCTTTAGTATGAAACTAACTAGTTTCCAGGTATCGTTTAGTGTGGACTTTGCACCCGAGTGAACTTATACGCAAAGCTGATGCACCCAGCAGTTGTTGTTGATCTGTTCTGTATGCTGTTTAGACATTAAAACAAGTCTGTGAATTTTTTTTGTATATTTAACGGGTTACAGACACTCGTCAATAAAAAAAAATGTTTCAAGCTACACTGTGTATTTCTTTGAGTTGATTCTTAACAAAAACCCATTTGTTCTTTCAAAAATATGTGCTAATTCATGTGTAACTACTTCCACTAAATAATCAAAGTATATTCGTTAGCATAGAATCTTCCATCCACAATACATACAATGGTGCCGCTCGAATTGCGGCAGCCATGTTACGACTCCATCCTTGAAAATACATTAGCCAAAGAGGGACATACCTGGAAATTCGAGCTCGGCCTTTTGCGCTTTTACACTAGTGGCACCGTGACGAATGCCAAGGAGAAATTACTTCCAACTGCCGGCAAATTTCAATGTCTGTTGAAAATGTAAGATTATGCCTATTCTCGGGGACATGTAACGGCAGCACTGGCCCAAGCTGTATAGTAGGCAAGAACATTCGCCTGGCAACACGAACTCGGATTTTCGGTTTCAAAATAATAGAGCTTGTGGTTCATTGCAATAATCATTGTTTATTTGTTGTTTAGGTAGTGTCCATGTTCACGTTTTGCTAAAATTTGTATTCTGTTGGAATAAAACAGACTCTAGTGAATGTTTTTCAAATGTAATTGTGTTTTTTACATGAGACACTGACAATTTATTCAATAAAATAGTGTGTAAAACATATTTGTTGCTTTTATTAACAAAACATGTTCAATTATTATTTTTGCTATCACATGCTCTTATTGTTTTTTACACACAATACAATTGCATTTAGTTACAATTCACGGGCCGTATAGTGAATTAACAATGATTATTGCAATGAATCAAAACGAGCGCTATTGTTTTGAAAGAAAAAACTAATATCCAGGTTCACGTTGTTGGTATAATAATGCGAGGGGCTTCAGTTGCTTGTCATATACAATTTCACCACTAGATGGGAGCAACTCTTACACAATGCAGCTTTAAAGCCAATTGAATCTTTTAATCTTATCAGTTAACGGTTAATAATCGGATAACGAGTTGCGGTTGTCGGTCGGTAAATTACCCAAAATGAGCATCCCTAACTGCTTTGTTTAATTAACTTGTTAGTTGTTGTGAACTAAACATTCAATGTGTATGTGTGCTTTGTCTGCACTGTTTGTATAAGTGACTACTACATACAGCTCTGGACAAAAGAGACTGCTGTAAAAACAAAAAACTATTTCTCTGGTTTTACATTTGCTAGGTATGTATGTGTTTGGGTAGAATGAAAATTCTACAAAGAACATTCTCAAAGACCACAGCCACCCAGGCTGTGAACTTTTCTCACTACTGCCGTCTGGTAGACGTTACCGGAGCATCAAGGCACGGACCACCAGACTTAAAAACAGTTTCTTCCCCCAGGCCATTCGGCTGCTCAACATGGAACACAGACACTGATCGCAAATCGTCTGTTGAGCACTAACACTCTCTGGTC
>JACXGM010014805.1:6286-21898 GCA_016801145.1 Umbra pygmaea | reverse complement strand
AGTGTAGGACTGGGAGGATGAGTTTAGATCTGGATTAGTGTAGGACTGGGAGGATGAGTTTAGATCTGGATTAGTGTAGGACTGGGAGGATGGGTTTAGATCTGGATTAGTGTAGGAATGGGAGGATGAATCTACAACAACTAAGACAAAAAATGAAAAATGATGTTTGTGTGTGCACATATGTGCGGTAGCAAGCTGCAAAAAAGTAGAGACCACAGTGATACTGGACGCTCCTTATCTAAAAAAAAAGTAGAGACCACAGTGATACTGGATGCTCCTTATCTAACAAAAAAGTAGAGACCACAGTGATACTGGATTCTCCTTATCTAACAAAAAAGTAGAGACCACAGTGATACTGGATTCTCCTTATCAAACAGTGTCTACCTGATTTTATCTTACAGATTCAAATGGCTGAAATGTGGCTGTAAATTAATTTGGATCACTGTGGAGAGGTCAGCTGTGGCTTTCAGCTAATTGACGTTAAACCAGCATGAGGAGGTTCATAGCTCTGTGTGTGTATCTGGTTGATTGTTTGAATCATTTCAGATGATTGTGAGTGTGTGAACCAATGACAAAGACTGACATGAATGTGACAAACCAGACCAGAGGCATATACTACGAAGCAAGTTCAACATGCCCAGGATTTCTTTTCGTTAGTTGTCTTCACTAAACCAAACAACTGCAATCTGGATAAGATATATAATGACGGTGGTTATCAATTCGTTAAATCAACCCAGGTTTTCCTAATCAAGCAACAAGCGCGTTCACATAAAAGAGACAGTGTGTACACCATATGGCCATATCGCAGACATGGACAAGTCTACCCGAGCCGGATATGCTCCGCTGTGTGTCAGCTCCATGCTACGCAGTCCTTCAATACCCACCAGGTCTGGATTTGTTGCGGAACGGCTGCACCCCTGACTGATATCTGAAGTCACAAGGACCGACGAGATCTAGCAAATTCACGTATATATATATAACAGGATATATACTGTGCAATATAACAGGATATATACTGTGCAATATAACAGGATATATACTGTACAATATAACAGGATATATACTGTGCAATATAACAGGATATATACTGTGCTGAATTGCTGCGGAGCTCTCTGGCATCCGGCAAATATAGAAGCTCTGCGTATCTGCTCTGGTTAGGCTGCGGATCACCGGAGCTTGGATGGAGTCAGAACGCAGCTGTTTCGCAGTCAGTGAAAATACACACATTGACTTTAATGGAAACCTATTGACTCTGCCGCCGTTCCGGAGCAGATCCACAGCCGTTCCACAGTTGGTGGAAATTGCCAGTAAGGCAATTCTTTGCTGTATTGTTTCGGTTGCAACCCTGGCAGTGTAACATGGTCTTTGGAGCAAAGAAAATGTACTGGGTGTGTCAATTAATCAATGATAAAATACTATGATGTTCAACAAAATAAGTACTGTGGGAGTATATAGTAAATGTATGTTCTGTCTCTACAGTGAAAGGGGATACATTAATTTTGGTTCTCTGTATCAACCACAGCATTAAACTACCTGTAGCAAACAAACACAACGATATGCATACAGTCTGAGGAACTGTGTGCACAACAACAAAGCAAAAAATCTAAGGGGATCACTCATATCTGAAAGTATCTGTGTGGCGGTTAAGGAACTGGAAGCAGGTGCTCAACCAAGGAGAATTTATTCATATGACGAGTAGCAAAGAGAAACTCAGGTAAATCACACAGAACACACAGCCCACAGGAAACAATAATCGATGAGGTTCCAGAACCTCGGCACTGCTTAAATAAGCCTTGATTGCTGGATGAATGCCAGCTGCGTAATTACGCACATGAGCCTCCCTAACAAAACATAGAGAATAGCTAGAGTTCTTATGCCCTCTAGTAGCTAAGGAAAACAAATACAGAAGTGAGCTGTTAGTACTCCGGTGATGTAGACCTCTGAACACGACAGGGGGAGGGGGCAGATGCGACAGTACCCCCGGTCTGAGAGGCGGCTCCAGCCGCGGAGGAAGGGAGAGAGCAAGGACGCCCCCTAGGCCAGGGACCAGGACGATCCGGGTGCAGGTGGTGGAAATCACTGCGCAAGGTAGGGTCCAGGACGTCCTGAGAGGGGACCCAGCTACGTTCCTCCGGACCGTAGCCCTCCCAGTCTATGAGGTAGTACAGGCGTCCCCGACGTCGCCGAGAATTGAGGATCTGCCGCACTGCGTGAGCCGTCTCCCCGTCGATGTTGAGAGGAGGAGGAGGGGCTGAGTCGGGCAGGTCAGTGTCCAGGGGACCCCGAACCGCCGGCCTGAAGAGAGAAACATGAAATGATGATGCGAGTTTGCAGTGAGGAGGCAATTTAATAGCATATGTCACGTTGTTGATCTTACGGAGAACAGGATAGGGACCAATGAAACGGGGGGCTAATTTCCTGCACGAGGTCTGGGGGGCATGTCTCTGGTCGATACCCACACGCAATCTCCCTGCCGGAAGGTGGGGGCGTCGCTGCGGTGCCGATCTGCCTGCAGTTTGTGACGTCTGACCTCTCGTTGTAGGCGGATGTGTGCAGCCTCCCACAACCCCTCCGCCCGACGAAACCAGTCGTCGACCGCTGGAATGTGAGCTGCACTGGGGTGCCAGGGTGCCAGAGAGGGCTGGAAGCCTGGGACACATTGGAACGGCGTAATGCAAGTGGACGAGTGTTTCAGGGAGTTCTAGGCATACTCGGCCCATGGCAGTATGTCAGCCCACTTGTCCGGGTGTCCTAGACAGTACGAGCGTAAAAACCTCCCCACCTCCTGGTTAACCCTCTCAACCTGCCCGTTCGATTGAGGGTGATACCCGGACGTCAAACTCACGGTCACCCCCAGACGATATAGAAAGGCTCTCCACACCCGCGATGTAAATTGAGGCCCACGGTCGGATACGATGTCCTCGAGGGAGTCCGTAGTGACGTAAGACGTGTGTGAAAAGGGCCTCCGCGGTCTGAAAGGCAGTGGGCAGACCTGGCAGGGGTATCAATTTACAACTTTTCGAGAATCGATCCACAGCTACCAAAATTGTGGTATAACCCTGGGACATAGGTAAGTCTGTGACAAAGTCCACGGAGAGGTGTGTCCATGGTCTTTGTGGAATGGGTAAAGGACAGAGCTTACCGTACGGCAGGTGTCTGGGGCTGGTACTCTGGGCGCACGTTGAACAGGAGGAGACGTACTTTCGCACGTCCTGCGCTATGTTGGGCCACCAATACTTGGTCCTGACTGCCTGAAGGGTGCGCGTAATACTTGTGTGTGCGGATTAGAGAGACGTATGTGCCCAAAACAGCAAGCGGTCCCGGTACTCTGTGGGAATGTATAAAAACCACTCGGGACGGTTAGGTGGTGGCGGATGGCTCACCTGTTCTCTGTGAAGTTCCTCGTCGACACTCCATTGTATGGGAGCCACTATGCGTTCCGATGGCACAACAGGTTCCTCCGATGGGACACGGTTCTCCTCGTCATATCTCCGTGACAGGGCGTCAGCCATCCCATTCTTGGAGCCTGGTCGGTACGAGATGATATAATCGAATCGTGAAAGGAATAGTGCCCACCTTGCCTGTCGTGCATTGAGTCTCCAGGCTGCCCTCAGATATTCCAGATTCCGGTGGTCGGTTCAAACCACAAAGGGTTGCTTAGCCCCCTCCAGCCAATGGCGCAATCGTTTAAGGGCCTCGACCACGGCCAACAGCTCCCGGTCACCCACGTCATAATTCCTCTCGGCCTGTGTTAGTTTGCGGGAGTAGAATGCACATGGACATAATTTGGAAGGATTACCTTGTCATTGTGACAATATCGCGTCGAGCCCCACCTCTGATGCATCCACCTCCACTACGAAAGGGAGCGTCGGGTCCGGGTGCTTCAGGATGGGTGCGTTGGTGAATTTCCCCTTCAGGACCCGAAAGGCCTCCTCTGTCTCGGTGTCCCATGGAAGCCGTTGGGGCCCGCCTCTCAACGGGGCTGCCAACGTACTGAATGACCTAATGAAATGGCGATAGTAGTTGGCGAACCTGAGAAAGCGTTGGAGCTCTCTGACATTGGTGGGTGTGGGCCAGGAGCGCACGGTGTCAACCTTTTCCACCTCTATCTCCAGGCCTGTGTTCATAATCCTGTAGCCCAGGAAGGATACGGATGGTTGATGGAATAGGCACTTCTTCGCCTTGACGTACAGATGGTGGCGTAGTAACCGGGTTAGGACCTCCCTGACATCCTGTATGTGTAGCTGGTAGGTGGGCGAATAAATCAGGATGTCGTCGATGTACACCATGACGCATCTTCCCAACAGGTCCCGAAATATGTCATTCACGATTGCTTGGAAAACAGCAGGGGCATTAGTTAATCCATATGGCATGACCAAGTACTCATAGTGCCCGGAGGTGGTACTAAATGCTGTTTTCCACTCATCCCCCTCCCTAATATGTACCAAATTATAGGCGCTGCGGAGGTCAAGCTTCGTGAACACCTTGGCTCCATGCATAGCCTCTACCGCAGAGTAGATTATAGGTAGAGGGTATCTGTACTTTACCGTTATTTTGTTTATGGCTCGGTAATCAATACAGGGCCGGAGGCCTCCATCTTTCTTCTTCACAAAAAAGAAGCTTGAGGACACTGGAGATGTAGAGGGTCTGATGTGTCCCTGTGCCAGAGATTCCCGAATTTACGTCTCCATGTCCTTGGTTTCAGCACAAGAAAGGGGGTATACATGGCTCCGTTGCAAGGTGATGTCTGATAGCAACTCTATTGCACAGTCCCCTGGCCTATGTGGAGGTAGAGTAGAGGCCTTGGTGGTCGAGAACACCTCAACTAGGTCTCGATAGTCAGAAGCAACCATAGAGGTTACATCTGGCAATGTAGCAGGACTTTCTACAGAGGCTGTATACACAGGCATAGAGACGCACTTCCGTTTACACTCGTCTGACCACTCTAACACCTTTCTCTCCCTCCAGGATATCCTAGGGTTGTGCGTAACCAACCAGGGCATGCCTAACACTATAGGGTGTGCAGGATATAACGAGGAGAAACCTCAGGTGCTCTATATGATTGTCCCCAATAGCTATGGTAGGTGGACCGGTACGGAATGTGATCTTACCACTACCTATAGGGTGGCAATCAACGGCCCGAACAGAGATAGGTGCCTCTAGGGTCTCAAACGGAATGTTCCTCTCACGCGCCCAGGTTTCATCCATAAAGTTCCCCGCTGCACCTGAATCGAGTAGGGCTGGGAAAGAACTCGGAACAGGGTAGTCCACAAACACACAAGATAACGTCATTATGTTGTGAGAAATGAGTAGACTAGAAAGCCTGACTCCTACCTGGGTAGCTGGCAGTGGGTTCCTCTTTGGCCGGCGTGGAGCCCCCTGGATGTTAGGACACTGAGACAGCCGATGCCCCTCCTCTCCGCAGTATAGGCAGAGACCTTGACGTAGGCATCGATTCCTCTCCGTGGGTGTAAGTCGGTTGGTGTCCACCTCCATCGATTCTGTATCAGATGAAGAAATGGCGGAGGAGGTGACGGCTCCAGAGGAGCAGCAGTCGGTCCAGGCGGGTTGCCATGATGATGAGCTGGTCTAACGTCGCCTCATTGTCCCAGCATGCCAGCTCGATCCGGACCTTCTCGCTCAGACCCCTCCGGAACAGGAATATTAAAGCGGCCTCGTTCCAGCCACAGGCTGTGGCCAGGGTCTGGAACTCCAATGCGTATTCCGCAGTGGTTCTGGTTGAATAATCAGTAGGCGTTCCCCTCGTTCTCTCCCGGCGGCTGGGTGATCGAATACGGCCCGGAACAGACCGGTGAACCTGCGAAAATCCTCCGTCTCCTCTCCCTCTCGCTCCCAGAGAGCGGTTGCCCATTCCAAAGCTTTGCCTGTGAGGACTGAGATGATAGTGGCGATTTTGGCTCTGTCGGAGACTTCGGGTCCCGCACGATGCGTGAAGTATAATTCACATTACAGCAAAAAGCTTTGACGACGGTCTGGGTTACGTCATACCTCTCCGGAAGCGAGAGGTCCAAACCGCAGGTGTTGTGGTTACGGCCAGAAGGAGAAGCGTCGGACTCCCTAGGAGAGGGACGCGGGGTCCCTGTTGTGTCCATGGCCCGGAGTCATTGAAGGACCTCGTCCATAGCGGTCCCCAGGGTAGAGAGCTGGCGATGGTGTTGGGCCAGTACTCTCTTGTGTTCACTCAAAGCATCCGTTAATCCACCTTGGTCGGCTGCGTCCCTAGCGGGTCGATTATTCTGTGGTGGTTAAGGAACTGGAAGCATGTTAAGATATATCATGACGGTGGTTATCAATTCGTTAAATCAACCCAGGTTTTCCTAATCAAGCAACAAGCGTGTTCACATAAAAGAGACAGTGTGTACACCATATGACCATATCGCAGACATGGACAAGTCTACCCGAGCCGGATATGCTCCACTGTGTGTCAGCTCCATGCTCCGCAGTCCTTCAATACCCACCAGGTCTGGATTTGTTGCGGAACGGCTGCACCCCTGACTGATATCTGAAGTCACAAGGACCGACGAGATATAGCAAATTCACGTATATATATATAACAGGATATATACTGTGCAATATAACAGGATATATACTGTGCAATATAACAGGATATATACTGTGCAATATAACAGGATATATACTGTGCTGAATTGCTGCGGAGCTCTCTGGCATCCGGCAAATATAGAAGCTCTGCGTATCTGCTCTGGTTAGGCTGCGGATCACCGGAGCTTGGATGGAGTCAGAACGCAGCTGTTTCGCAGTCAGTGAAAATACACACATTGACTTTAATGGAAACCTATTGACTCTGCCGCCGTTCCGGAGCAGATCCACAGCCGTTCCACAGTTGGTGGAAATTGCCAGTAAGGCAATTCTTTGCTGTATTGTTTCGGTTGCAACCCTGGCAGTGTAACATGGTCTTTGGAGCAAAGAAAATGTACTGGGTGTGTCAATTAATCAATGATAAAATACTATGATGTTCAACAAAATAAGTACTGTGGGAGTATATAGTAAATGTATGTTCTGTCTCTACAGTGAAAGGGGATACATTAATTTTGGTTCTCTGTATCAACCACAGCATTAAACTACCTGTAGCAAACAAACACAACGATATGCATACAGTCTGAGGAACTGTAAGTGCACAACAACAAAGCAAAAAATCTGAGGGGATCTCTCATATCTGAAAGTATCTGTGTGGCGGTTAAGGAACTGGAAGCAGGTGCTCAACCAAGGAGAATTTATTCATATGACGAGTAGCAAAGAGAAACTCAGGTAAATCACACAGAACACACAGCCCACAGGATACAATAATCGACGAGGTTCCAGAACCTCGGCACTGCTTAAATAAGCCTTGATTGCTGGATGAATGCCAGCTGCGTAAATACGCACCTGAGCCTCCCTAACAAAACATAGAGAATAGCTAGAGTTCTTATGCCCTCTAGTAGCTAAGGAAAACAAATACAGAAGTGAGCTGTTAGTACTCTGGTGATGTAGACCTCTGAACACGACAGGGGGAGGGGGCAGATGCGACAGTACCCCCGGTCTGAGAGGCGGCTCCAGCCGCGGAGGAAGGGAGAGAGCAAGGACGCCCCCTAGGCCAGGGACCAGGACGATCCGGGTGCAGGTGGTGGAAATCACTGCGCAAGGTAGGGTCCAGGACGTCCTGAGAGGGGACCCAGCTACGTTCCTCCGGACCGTAGCCCTCCCAGTCTATGAGGTAGTACAGGCGTCCCCGACGTCGCCGAGAATTGAGGATCTGCCGCACTGCGTGAGCCGTCTCCCCGTCGATGTTGAGAGGAGGAGAAGGGGCTGAGTCGGGCAGGTCAGTGTCCAGGGGACCCCGAACCGCCGGCCTGAGGAGAGAAACATGAAATGATGATGCGAGTTTGCAGTGAGGAGGCAATTTAATAGCATATGTCACGTTGTTGATCTTACGGAGAACAGGATAGGGACCAATGAAACGGGGGGCTAATTTCCTGCACGAGGTCTGGGGGGCATGTCTCTGGTCGATACCCACACGCAATCTCCCGGCCGGAAGGTGGGGGCGTCGCTGCGGTGCCGATCTGCCTGCAGTTTGTGACGTCTGACCTCTCGTTGTAGGCGGATGTGTGCAGCCTCCCACAACCCCTCCGCCCGACGAAACCAGTCGTCGACCGCTGGAATGTGAGCTGCACTGGGGTGCCAGGGTGCCAGAGAGGGCTGGAAGCCTGGGACTGATTGGAACGGCGTAATGCAAGTGGACAAGTGTTTCAGGGAGTTCTGGGCGTACTCGGCCCATGGCAGTATGTCAGCCCACTTGTCCGGGTGTCCTAGACAGTACGAGCGTAAAAACCTACCCACCTCCTGGTTAACCCTCTCAACCTGCCCGTTCGATTGAGGGTGATACCCGGACGTCAAACTCACGGTCACCCCCAGACGATGTAGAAAGGCTCTCCACACCCGCGATGTAAATTGAGGCCCACGGTCGGATACAATGTCCTCGAGGGAGTCCGTAGTGACGTAAGACGTGTGTGAAAAGGGCCTCCGCGGTCTGAAAGGCAGTGGGCAGACCTGGCAGGGGTATCAATTTACAACTTTTCGAGAATCGATCCACAGCTACCAAAATTGTGGTATAACCCTGGGACATAGGTAAGTCTGTGACAAAGTCCACGGAGAGGTGTGTCCATGGTCTTTGTGGAATGGGTAAAGGACAGAGCTTACCGTACGGCAGGTGTCTGGGGCTGGTACTCTGGGCACACGTTGAACATGAGGAGACGTACTTTCGCACGTCCTGCGCTATGTTGGGCCACCAATACTTGGTCCTGACTGCCTGAAGGGTGCGCGTAATACTTGTGTGTGCGGATTAGAGAGACGTATGTGCCCAAAACAGCAAGCGGTCCCGGTACTCTGTGGGAATGTATAAAAACCACTCGGGACGGTTAGGTAGTGGCGGATGGCTCACCTGTTCTCTGTGAAGTTCCTCGTCGACACTGCATTGTATGGGAGCCACTATGCGTTCCGATGGCACAACAGGTTCCTCCGATGGGACACGGTTCTCCTCGTCATATCTCCGTGACAGGGCGTCAGCCATCCCATTCTTGGAGCCTGGTCGGTACGAGATGATATAATCGAATCGTGAAAGGAATAGCGCCCACTTTGCCTGTCGTGCATTGAGTCTCCGGGCTGCCCTCAGATATTCCAGATTCCGGTGGTCGGTCCAAACCACAAAGGGTTGCTTAGCCCCCTCCAGCCAATGGCGCCATCGTTTAAGGGCCTCGACCACGGCCAACAGCTCCCGGTCACCCACGTCATAATTCCTCTCGGCCTGTGTTAGTTTGCGGGAGTAGAATGCACATGGACATAATTTGGAAGGATTACCTTGTCATTGTGACAATATCGCGTCGAGCCCCACCTCTGATGCATCCACCTCCACTACGAAAGGGAGCGTCGGGTCCGGGTGCTTCAGGATGGGTGCGTTGGTGAATTTCCCCTTCAGGACGCGAAAGGCCTCCTCTGTCTCGGTGTCCCATGGAAGCCGTTGGGGCCCGCCTCTCAACGGGGCTGCCAACGTACTGAATGACCTAATGAAATGGCGATAGTAGTTGGCGAACCTGAGAAAGCGTTGGAGCTCTCTGACATTGGTGGGTGTGGGCCAGGAGCGCACGGTGTCAACCTTTTCCACCTCCATCTCCAGGCCTGTGTTCGTAATCCTGTAGCCCAGGAAGGATACGGACGGTTGATGGAATAGGCACTTCTTCGCCTTGACGTACAGATGGTGGCGTAGTAACCGGGTTAGGACCTCCCTGACATCCTGTATGTGTAGCTGGTAGGTGGGCGAATAAATCAGATGTCGTCGATGTACACCATGACGCATCTTCCCAACAGGTCCCGAAATATGTCATTCATGATTGCTTGGAAAACAGCAGGGGCATTAGTTAATCCATATGGCATGACCAAGTACTCATAGTGCCCGGAGGTGGTACTAAATGCTGTTTTCCACTCATCCCCCTCCCTAATACGTACCAAATTATAGGCGCTGCGGAGGTCAAGCTTCGTGAACACCTTGGCTCCATGCATAGCCTCTACCGCAGAGTAGATTATAGGTAGAGGGTATCTGTACTTTACCGTTATTTTGTTTATGGCTCGGTAATCAATACAGGGCCGGAGGCCTCCATCTTTCTTCTTCACAAAAAAGAAGCTTGAGGACACTGGAGATGTAGAGGGTCTGATGTGTCCCTGTGCCAGAGATTCCCGAATTTACGTCTCCATGTCCTTGGTTTCAGCACAAGACAGGGGGTATACATGGCTCCGTTGCAAGGTGATGTCTGATAGCAACTCTATTGCACAGTCCCCTGGCCTATGTGGAGGTAGAGTAGAGGCCTTGGTGGTCGAGAACACCTCAACTAGGTCTCGATAGTCAGAAGCAACCATAGAGGTTACATCTGGCAATGTAGCAGGACTTTCTACAGAGGCTGTATACACAGGCATAGAGACGCACTTCCGTTTACACTCGTCTGACCACTCTAACACCTTTCTCTCCCTCCAGGATATCCTAGGGTTGTGCGTAACCAACCAGGGCATGCCTAACACTATAGGGTGTGCAGGGGATATAACGAGGAGAAACCTCAGGTGCTCTATATGATTGTCCCCAATAGCTATGGTAGGTGGACCGGTACGGAATGTGATCTTACCACTACCTATAGGGTGGCAATCAACGGCCCGAACAGAGATAGGTGCCTCTAGGGTCTCAAACGGAATGTTCCTCTCACGCGCCCAGGTTTCATCCATAAAGTTCCCCGCTGCACCTGAATCGAGTAGGGCTGGGAAAAAACTCGGAACAGGGTAGTCCACAAACACACAAGATAACGTCATTATGTTGTGAGAAATGAGTAGACTAGAAAGCCTGACTCCTACCTGGGTAGCTGGCAGTGGGTTCCTCTTTGGCCGACGTGGAGCCCCCTGGATGTTAGGACACTGAGACAGCCGATGCCCCTCCTCTCCGCAGTATAGGCAGAGACCTTGACGTAGGCATAGATTCCTCTCCGTGGGTGTAAGTCGGGTGGTGTCCACCTCCATCGATTCTGTATCAGATGAAGAAATGGCGGAGGAGGTGACGGCTCCAGAGGAGCAGCAGTCGGTCCAGGCGGGTTGCCATGATGATGAGCTGGTCTAACGTCGCCTCATTGTCCCAGCATGCCAGCTCGATCCGGACCTTCTCGCTCAGACCCCTCCGGAACAGGGATATTAAAGCGGCCTCGTTCCAGCCACAGGCTGTGGCCAGGGTCTGGAACTCCAAACGTATTCCGCAGTGGTCCTGGTTGAATAATCAGTAGGCGTTCCCCTCGTTCTCTCCCGGCGGCTGGGTGATCGAATACGGCCCGGAACAGACCGGTGAACCTGCAAAAATCCTCAGTCTCCTCTCCCTCTCGCTCCCAGAGAGCGGTTGCCCATTCCAAAGCTTTGCCTGTGAGGACTGAGATGATAGTGGCGATTTTGGCTCTGTCGGAGACTTCGGGTCCCGCACGATGCGTGAAGTATAATTCACATTACAGCAAAAAGCTTTGACGACGGTCTGGGTTACGTCATACCTCTCGGAAGCGAGAGGTCCAAACCGCAGGTGTTGTGGTTACGGCCAGAAGGAGAAGCGTCGGACTCCCTAGGAGAGGGACGCGGGGTCCCTGTTGTGTCCATGGCCCGGAGTCATTGAAGGACCTCGTCCATAGCTGTCCCCAGGGTAGAGAGCTGGCGATGGTGTTGGGCCAGTACTCTCTTGTGTTCACTCAAAGCATCCGTTAATCCATCTTGGTCGGCTGCGTCCATAGCGGGTCGATTATTCTGTGGCGGTTAAGGAACTGGAAGCATGTTAAGATATATCATGACGGTGGTTATCAATTCGTTAAATCAACCCAGGTTTTCCTAATCAAGCAACAAGCGTGTTCACATAAAAGAGACAGTGTGTACACCATATGACCATATCGCAGACATGGACAAGTCTACCCGAGCCGGATATGCTCCGCTGTGTGTCAGCTCCATGCTCCGCAGTCCTTCAATACCCACCAGGTCTGGATTTGTTGCGGAACGGCTGCACCCCTGACTGATATCTGAAGTCTCGAGGACCCACGAGATCTAGTGAATTCACGTATATATATAACAGGATATATACTGTGCAATATACCTGGATATATACTGTGTAATATAACAGGATATATACTGTGCAATATAACAGGATATATACTGTGCAATATAACAGGATATATACTGTGCAATATAACAGGATATATACTGTGCTGAATTGCTGCGGAGCTCTCTGGCATCCGGCAAAAATAGAAGCTCTGCGTATATGCTCTGGAGGGCTGCGGATCACCGGAGCTGGGATAGTCAGAACGCAGCTGTTTCGCAGTCAGTGAAAATACACACATTGACTTTAATGGAAACCTATTGACTCTGCCGCCATTCCGGAGCAGATCCACAGCCGTTCCACAGTTGGTGGAAATTGCCAGTAAGGCAATTCTTTGCTGTATTGTTTTGGTTGCAACCCTGGCAGTGTTACATGGTCTTTGGAGCAAAAACAATGTACTGGGTGTGTCAATTAATCAATGATAAAATACAATGATGTTCAATAAAATAAGTACTGTGGGAGTATATAGTAAATGTATGTTCTGTCTCTACAGTGAAAGGGGATACATTAATGTTGGTTCTCTGTATCAACCACAGCATTAAACTACCTGTAGCAAACAAACACAACGCTATGCATACAGTCTGAGGAACTGTAAGTGCACAACAACAAAGCAAAAAATCTGAGGGGATCTCTCATATCTGAAAGTATCTGTGTGGCGGTTAAGGAACTGGAAGCAGGTGCTCAACCAAGGAGAATTTATTCATATGACGAATAGCAAAGAGAAACTCAGGTAAATCACACAGAACACACAGCCCACAGGAAACAATAATCGACGAGGTTCCAGAACCTCTGCACTGCTTAAATAAGCCTTGATTGCTGGATGAATGCCAGCTGCGTAATTACGCACCTGAGCCTCCCTAACAAAACATAGAGAATAGCTAGAGTTCTTATGCCCTCTGGTAGCTAAGGAAAACAAATACAGAAGTGAGCTGTTAGTACTCCGGTGATGTAGACCTCTGAACACGACAGGGGGAGGGGGCAGATGGGACAGTCTGCCATATGTGGCATTGTAATTGAATCTTAAACAGCTCATTGTTAATCCCTGTGTGGTCTCTTACCATTAAAGATGTTGAATTAAAATATAAAATATAGGCTACTACGGGACATAGACCTGAGCCTATCTTATGCTCATTTTGTAGCATGACTGCACTTCACCACCACACCACTAGGCTCTGTGAACAAACCGCGTACGATCGATTTGACAGCCTTCACAGGTCTGAAGTCACTTTGCTTTTAGCGTAATGTGCTTTTGAGGTAAATACAACTAATACATTTTTAAATATAAATATCACTATCAGTTATGCCACCAAAAAAAAGGCCACCTGCGCCAAATTCATATTCGGCACAAAAAACAAAAAATAGTTGCAGGTTTAGAATCAGAAAATCTGGCACTAGCAATAGCTAGTTCTAGCCAGGCGCCAACTAGGTCATTCAAGGTCATTTTATTTATAAAGCGCATTTACAACAGCCACTAGGCTGACCAAAGTGCTTTACAGAAAAGTAAAAAATCTAAAAAGAAACACACAAATAAGAATGTAAAATCAGCCAGAGATGTAGGTTAGTATGCTGAGGAGAACAGGTGGGTTTTTAATAAAGACTTAAAAACAGACAAGGTAGGGGCCATTCTAATCTGTAGGGGCATGGAGTTCCAGAGACGCGGGCCTGCCACCGAAAAAGCATGCTCACCTCTACGCTTGAGTCTAACCGTGGGGACTACAAGGAAAGCTTGATAAAGAGATCGTAGGCTTCAGGATGGGGTGTAGGGATGGACAAGTTCAGAGAGATAGACCGGGGCTAGGTTATGTAGAGATTTAAAAACAAGGAGTAAAATTTTTAAAACTATTCTCTGACGAATTGGCAGCCAGTGCAACGATTTGAGAATCGGAGTGATATGGTCATACTTCTGACATTTGTGGATGAGTCTGGCCGCAGCGTTTTGGACTAGCTGAAGATGGGCGATTTGGTGACTTAATATACCGCAATATAGAGAATTGCAGTAGTCTAGCCTACATGTAATAAAAGCATGAACAGACATTTCTAAGGATTTAGGAGTAAGAAAGCCTCTAATTTTCGAAAGTAAACGAAGTTGGTAGAAGCGCTGATTACAGATGAAATGTGTCCATCAAATTTTAGAGATTGGTCTACAAGTATGCCCAGGTTCCGCACTCTTGTGGATTTAAAAGCTGATAAGCTGTCACAGTTCTCCGTAATGTATAGTATGAGACAGGCGCGAAGGAGTTGCAATAAGCCAAAAAGCGTTTATTCAGCAAACACTTATCTATGAAATCAAATACTGTCGCGAGGGGCAAACAAAAGTAAATACGATTACCAGCGACACCACAGGGGAAAAACATGCGACAGGATACACGTAACATCAACATTGACTGACAAACAAATGAGGGCTGATGACAGACACCTGGGACGTAATCAGGGGAACCATGACAACGACAGTACACAATACAAAAAGGAACTAACAGACATATCACTAAAGGGACACTAGGGGGAACCACAACTTAACACACAGGGTAGTAATCTAAACATGAAACACAACACCATACATAGGGGAGAAACTATAGCCATGAACACATATAGGGAAACAACACATAACTAAATAGTACAAAGCACCCACCATGTAACATTGAATGAAAAACTAACAAAACCTATACACAAGAAACATAGAACTGAAGGGGAAAAAGGAGTGCTAATCCCAGCCCTTCCATGGCTGGGTGTGACAGAGCCCCCTCCATACGCCCACCACACCGGGGTGGGCAGGAGAAGGGGCCCGGGGTCCGGAGGGACAGCAAGAGGCCCGGGGTCAGGAGGGACAGCAAGGGGCCCTGGGTCAGGAGGGACAGAGAGAGGCCCTGGGTCAGGAGGGACAGAGAGGGGCCCTAGGTCATGAGGTACAGAGAGGGGCCCTGGGTCATGAGGGACAGAGAGGGGCCCTGGGTCATGGGGGACAGAGAGGGGCCCTGGGTCATGAGGGACAGAGAGGGGCCCTGGGTCAGGAGGGACAGAGAGGGGCCCTGGGTCAGGAGGGACAGAGAGGGGCCCTGGGTCAGGAGGGACAAGGGAAGACTTAGGCTCAGGGAAAAGGGCAGGCCCGGAAAGCGGGGCAGGTCCGGGGACAAGGCAAGGCTCAGGCTCGGGGACAGGCAGTTCAGTTGGCCGGGGGAGAGGCAGTTCAGGTGGCCAGGGGAGAGGCAGTTCAGGTGGCCAGGGGAGAGGCAGTTCAGGTGGCCAGGGGAGAGGCAGTTCAGGTGGCCAGGGGAGAGGCAGTTCAGGTGGCCAGGGGAGAGGCAGTTCAGGTGGCCATGGTGGCAGGGTGTCTGGGAGCCCTGGCTCAAGCAGGGTGTCTGGGAGCCCTGGCTCAAGCAGGGTGTCTGGGAGCCCTGGCTCAAGCAGGGTGTCTGGGAGCCCTGGCTCAAGCAGGGTGTCTG
>JACXGM010014804.1:9292-21898 GCA_016801145.1 Umbra pygmaea | reverse complement strand
TCTAGTGACAACGCTATAAAAGCCTATTGCGGTGCTTGCGTCACTCCCTTACCCCTCCTACCAGTTCCTATGGCCACTTCACCAGTGCGAATGCAAATAGCAAAACCTGTTTTTGGGGAGAGTAGTTAGTAGAACTGTTTAGAAGTGGACTGTTCCTATAACTACGTTCCTGTAACTACTTGGTCGGAAAGCGGCTATTTAGCCATTCCAAGTAACCAGGTTTAGTGAATCAATTGTTAGATTTAGGTTTAGGCAATAATCCACATCTATACACTCACGTTGATCGAATCAAAACAGGTACACTGCAAAATCACCAGTGTCAAATAAACTCTGAGAGTATTTTAGTGTTAAATCAACTCTGAGAGTGTTAAAATAACACTCTCAGGGGTAGATTTATCAAGCCATTTGCGCCTGTTTTCAGGCGCTAATTGGTTGCAAAGACGGACGTAACCGATGCGGGCTATTTACAAACCAGGCGCACTTGGGTAAAATCGCAGATTGCCTGCCACATGAGCGACAAGACACAAGTTGTGCTCTCAATATGCGTTCGTGGGTGGGTCATGGGGAAAGTGGGAGTTCCACGCAAAAAGGTGGGAGGATAGTGTAAAGTGCGCCTAATTATATATTCTGTGGTATTTACAAAGACTGCCAGTAAGAGCGCGCCTCTATTCTGCGTGGGGAATTTACCGCCTCTTAAAAGCAGGTGTAAACCAGCAAGCGCATTTTCCTGTGTGTTCAAATATACATCAATGGCAGCAGTGACAGCAACAACTTCCAAACATAGCATCAAATACATTTGGCTCAAAAAAAGACAAATGCCTCCATATGTTCCATTTTTGATAAGCAATTTGCGATTATTGACATATATATCACTCTTTAATTACTTAACCACACTTGACTATACATATTAATGATATAGGCTAAACATATATGCCAAACAACGCCAACTGAACAGTATTACAAACTACACATACCTTATTTCTCATTCACCTCTTCAGTAGTAGTTAGCGTGTCTATTTCTGGTGGACCTAAACTGGTTCTCCTCGATTGTGCCCGGTTGTACGCAACCTTCTCTTTTTTTCTGCGCTTTATGTCTTGCCACCGTTTTTTTTACCTCCTCCACTTCTCTCCGTGTAGATGATAGAGAATTGATTTAACTTGTTACTGCAATCCAAATTGATTTTTTTCCGAGGGTGTGGATATTCTGCCCTGTAATATGTTCAGGTTTTCTGTTACTTCATGCACTAAGATGTTAATATCTTCTTCAATAAATTTAAGCTTGCGCTTTCTTTTTCCGTAGGGAGATCCATGATAGATACATACGGGCCCATTGTTTGCTCTTTTAGAGGCATGCTAATGGAGGGCGGAGTATGCGTTGATTGCGTAATGAGTATCGGGTTTGATAAATACTATGCTAAATGTGGAAGCATAGCGTGCGCTATTACTGAACTCGCATAAACAGACGCAGCGCAAACTGCGCTTGTGTTAGTAAATTCAGCCCTCAGTGTTCTATATAAACACTGAGAGTTTTAATTTAACACTCTCAGAGTTGATTTAACACTGGTGATTTTGCTGTGTAGGTAAAACACACATTCCTGGGCACGTTTTGCCACATATAGTAACTTTTTTGTTTTTTTCTTTATTTTCATTTCCCCCCCCCAATTTTTTTTCCTTACCAATTTCCACTAACTCTGCCTTGTTGTCAGCTCCAGAACTCCTTGGCCAGATCTATGGGATGCTGAGGGCCGTGCACATGGTTCCTCCAACCACATGTTCCCCAGCCGCCGATAAACTACTAACTTAAGGAAAATAAGAAATGCTATAGCTTCATAGGTTATATACACTTTTTCTATTGTGCTTTCCCTACTTTCTTCCACGGTCCATCTCTTCAAACCAAACCGTCCACACCCAGTCTCCTCTAAACGTCTGCTTATTGACCTAAATAGAGGAAGAGACACACTTTAATTACAGTAGTAATTACTTTAGTGGCCTCAGGTGTCCCACTGACGGAAAATATCTTCTATTATAATTCCAAATAATTCCTATTTGCAAGCTGCTTCATGATATTGCTAGATACATGTAAACATGTTCAACTCTCCAGCAGTCTATGGCTTGTATATAGACATGGAATCTGAGTCTGTTGGTATGAGATCCTATGATTTCAAATCGAAGTCTGCCTGGCAATTCACTGTGTTCCAAATTATTATGTAAATTATATTTTACACTGATTTTCCTAGATAGTCGAAGAAATGACAGTCATAATAATTTTCAAGTCACCAACCAATAAGTTGAATTTCATTGAACAAACCACCCAATGAAAACAGTATTTAAAAAAAAATTAAAACTCAAAATGTACTGTTCCAAATTATTATGCAATAATCCAATAATTGGGTTTCAAAATAGTTTATAGGTTGTAAAGAACTGAAAATTGTCATTTGTTGAATTTGCAGCATTAGGGGGTCATATTTGCTGAAATCAAAAGCTATTTCAATCAAACAGATCTTAACAGGGCAAGTTACATGTTAACATAGGACCCCTTCTTTGATATCACCTTCACAATTCTTGCATCCATTGGACTTGTGAGTTTATGGAGAGTTTCTGCTTGAAATTCTTTGAAGGATGTCAGAATAGCCTCCCAGAGCTGCTGTTTTGATGTGAACTGCCTCACACTCCCATACATCTTTTTCTTGAGGATGCTCCAAAGGTTCCCAAAAGGGGTTCAGGTCAGGGGAGGATGTGGGCCACACAATGAGTTTCTCTCTTTTTATGCCCATAGCAGCCAATGACACAGAGGTATTCTTTGCAGGGTTGCAGAGCACTCCCCAGTAAACAAGACTGTTTGAAATGTAGTCTTCATGTATTACTGGGCCCACTGCAACCCTTTTTGCTTGTGAGCATTGTTTAGGGGTGGCCGAATAGTAGGTTTATGCTCAACTGCAAGCCTCCAGCAGCTTCAAATACCTGCTTGCCGCTTTGTAATGCTATTTTAGCAGCTGCTCTCTTAATCCAATTAATTTGTCTGGCAGTAACCTTCCTCATTTTGCCTTTATCTGCACAAACCCAGCTGTGCTCTGAATCAGCCACAAACCTCTTCACAGTACAATGATCACGCTTAAGTTTTCATGGAATATCTAATGTTTTCATTCCTTGTCCAAGGCATTGCACTATTTGATGGTTTTCCGGAGCAGAGATCCTTTTTCTTTCCCATATTTCTTGAAACCTGTGGCCTGCTTAATAATGCTTAAATAGTTTTCCTTTAATTGGGCTCACCTGGCAAGCTAATGTTCACTGGTGTCTGAGATTGAGTTCAGTGATCCAAAGAGCCCAGAGACACAAACCATCCATGAGTTTGATTGAAAACAAAAAATGTAGTGTTTATGACACTTAATTCCAATTTGCATGATAATTTGTGATGTGGTGTAAATGACAACCAGCATGTGACTTGGAAGAATGTTTCTGGATAATTCTGCTGTCTTTAGTGATAGCCCCAGTGCAGTTCCCATACCTTGGGCTGCAAGGATTTTAATTTTGTAGACACTTTAAAGTACAGCGAATTAATGTTTTAGATACACAAAAAAATGTCCCTACCAAACTGATAACACATAGCCCATGTTTAACCAGAGGCATGGTTGTTTTTTACATTTAGGTACAGCAATATTGAACTAATGTTTGAGTCCATGTTGTCAACATTTAACAAACCTTGGTTGAATCCTGTTGTAGGTCTACGTTCTGCAATAAAATGTGATTCATCTGCATACCTCTGATATGCCTGGGCATGGTGGAGCATGGTGTACCACAGGTGTAGAGGCAGTTTTAGAGGGGTTATTGAGGATATGTGTCAAAATAGACACGCCCGCACTTTCACTCAGCCATGCAGTTAAAGTCTAATCATGAAGGACAGGATTTACTCTCTTACTATTTCCTCTCTCTGTTTCTCTACTGTCTATTGTCCTATCTCTCTTTTTCTCTCTCACTTTCTCTTGTAAATGCCATAATGTGAGTGAGATGAATTTACACTTTTCAACACCATCCTGTTGAGCTACTGAGTAGATTGCTGGAATTTCTATGCAGAATTATTCAATTTTGTCTGCACTGCAAAGGCTCTGGGTGAGAAGTTGAGTGGTGTGTGTGGTTTAGGAAGTGTTGGCAGCTTGAATAACTTTACACAAGCTCAGTGAACTCCACCTCCCCATATTATGATAATGTTCTAGAGCAGGATGATAATGTTCTAGACCAGCGCTACCCAATCATCCTTCTGGAGTTCTGCAATCCTACCATCACTCCAACTATAAATAACATAGATGACTCAGATAGATAAGGGCTTGGTGAGCTGATTATGAGTAGGATCAGATGTCTTAAATTAGGCTTGACCTGGCAAAATATGACAGCAGTACTGCAGGAACAGGGCTGGGCAGTCTTGTTCTAGACAAATTATTGTCAGTGACAAAAGATATAGCCAGTCACACATAGCAAAACAATTGTACCGGTAGTTGCTCAAATTTAACACTAGATGTCAATATTGTGTCTTAACTCATGGGTCCACAGCTATCAACCTTACACTGACTATCTATTTCCCCATTTGGGGAATTCAGACCATGTATCGGTTTGCGGTAGAAAGTACACGTACCGAGGTGTGTCAGTGGTAGGTCTTTAGACTATAGCATTCTGCCCTCGACCTAATTTCACTACTATTTAAGCATAAGCGGAACACACCTGGAAATAGAGAACATCATTATAAACCCTTCCAAAACATTATAAAAGCTTGTCTATATTATTATTTTTTTTAATGTAATTGTTAGTCAATTCTTGCCAGCATAAGTAGAATCCTAGTTTCAGGAATTTACTCAAACTGGCAAACTCGTAACATCAGGCTCCAGCTGTACAATTAAAGCTATCTAAACTGAGACATTGTTTTGAAATTCAATATCTTAGCATACTACAGGCGGTTTGTTTGTCTCACCTACTTCCAAAATATCTAGGTAGGTTTGCATACATTTGAAACCTTCTAAAACAGCCTAATTCATACTTTTGTGATTTGTGCCTCATCCAAGTCTGGGATTCCTTTTTACAATCCAAACTATGACATTATCCAATGCCACAATCTTTTGAAGCTTTTATCATTAGAAAGTAAGGTTATATTTATTTATTCCTTTATACATACAGTATATTCAGGAGTTTGTTATACTTGATTGAATTAGCTAAAAAGACAGCTCGCCAGAGTCAAACCCATGTTGCAGCAATAGAGCACTTGAAGGCACCCCTAGGCCATGTAGTTTGCTGTTTTATTAATGTGGTACCTGGTTGTGTTTCCTTATACCTGTATCTTAACAATTCATGCAATTTATGATGAATATACATTACAAAATAATCCAAAGCATACTTAAGCCTAACATGTTAAAATGAATGAATTTAAAACTTTGTAACATTGTTCCCCAAATGTATAAACTTGTAAACCAGTCTATATTTAGGTCACCCAGGTAGGGGTAGCTCAATTTGGGGTGCAGGGTGGTGCGGCATCAAGATATTCAAACTATTTGGGAGAAATTAGCTTTTTACATGATCAGACATGGAGGGACATTGGGGAAGTCCTACTTTTTTATTTCACTTTTTGGGAGGGTTTAGTATTTTTAATTGTGTTCAAGGGAGGGTCATGCAATTTTATAATCAAAGACATTTCAGTCTCTAAACCCTTTGAAATATACAAATTGACAGGCTGAACTTCTCTAAATTTCTATCACCATTCTATTTGCCATTCAATCAGTCCCTCTTTGTGCTTGTTGAACCAAGATCCTGGATGTATTCCATAAATGGTGCATCAAAAAACACTTGTAGTCAGGAAGTGGGCATTTAGCGCACAATATAGAGTGGTAGAAACGTTCGAAAATGTTAAAATCAACAAAAGTCATGGCATCGCATATTACTATTTCTGACTATTACCCAATAATCAAAGGTCACATAACTACAGTTTATGCGTTCAAACCTTGCCTTTAAATGGGAACTTGGGAAACGTCTTGTGACTCGAAATACCTTGCTTGTCCTTCAAACGTGTATGTATATTTTGTTTAAGGAAAACAAAATAGCACACCTTAAGGGCCTACACATTTGGCACTGTATACAAGGCAATAAAAAGCAAGAGATTTTAATAAAATTAACGATTCTTCGTCACAACTTTTTTGCCGACCAGGAAAGCTGTTATGTACAAAATATCATTGTAAAATGTGCTGCACTTTTTCCAGAGCTGTTGTAGGTGTAGTGATTAGGCTAACTAATCTTGAAACAAACAGAAGTGATTAACTTCTGAGAAGTCAAACAAGGAAATGGTGTTGGAAGACTAATGTATATTCTTTTTCTGTACACTTCTGTAAATACAGTTACTACTGTTGTGTTTCACAGCTATCCTGCGCGGAAAGAACAAAGGTCTTAGTTGAAACAAAGTGCTTGTTTTCACTGTGAATGTTACATTGACAACATCGTAGTTGAGCAAGTCAGCCCCCCAAAAAATTCAGGCTTGACTGAAATCATGCAGCGCTAAAGCCAAAGTCCCTAATAGGCATCTGGGCTGTGAAATCTGTTTCGCTGCACTGCTGGTTGTTTTTTAATTTTCTCCAGTACCTCTGAGCCTGTCAGATCCTTTTCCCTCTTGCACACATATATATTCAAATTAAACACTGTGTTTAGGCTACTCTCATGCCTGCTCCGGCGCCCACTCAGATGCTCAGATTCTTCTAGAACTCTCTCTCCTCCCTGCTACCCAGATGACTTGCCGGCGTGAAATTACGTGGACTAGTCATCTGTTGCCTCATTACCTACACTACAGATTCCTCTGTTTGTTAGTACTACCTAGTCGGTTATTGTTTAATGCTTGCTCTCAGTCTCTCTTGCAGTTATCAAGTTTATATTGGTGTAGTGCCTGATATTTTGTTTTATGTATTTTATATTACTCAACTTATTGGAGAATCTACTCAGTCTGCTCAGCATTAAAACATCCTTTTGAATCCCCAATTGACTCTTCTGTGCTGTGACAGAATAACCAACCGATTAAACAGCAGATAAAACTGGTCTTACTTGATGCAGTGCAATGAACGTATTCTTCAACAACACCATCACCACCATGGAGGAGGTGCTTCAGCATCTATGACACTTTGATATCTCAGGTTCCACCAGTACCTCAGCATAAGAAACTCCTACGCATTCCTCTACTACTGCTCCTGCTCCCAAACCTGTCGTGGGCTAAGTCTATCCCTCCCTGAACACTACGATGGCCACTCTGACAGATGCTGCAGCTTCCTGCTGCAGATTAATTTGTAATTTGCACACCGGATGGGGACTAACAAACCTGGGAGAGCTAAAGTGGCCAAGGTGATCTCTGTTCTCACAGGTCGAGCCCTCAAATGGGCCACCGAGCTTTAGGAGACGGCCGGCCCAGAGATTGACTCCTACGAGGAGTTCACCGAACACTTCCAAGCACTTCCGGCGGACGGAAGACAGAGCAATGAGCTATTACTGCACCTCAGGCAGGGCACTCGTAGCACAGCAGATTACATGCTGGAATTCCAGATGCTGGCCACTACCTGCGGGTGGAATGACATAGAACTTGTGACCTTGTTTCAGAGCGGACTAAGGGAGGACATTCAAATCGAGATGACCTGTCGGGATGATGAAACTTCCCTCAACCAATTGATAAAAAAGTTGTATGCCTGGATCGGCTGTTGAGAGCTAAGAGGAGTTCCACTCACTGTACCCTACCATCTTCCCCGGATGCCACTATAGAGGAAGAAACAATGGAAATGAGTTTCACCCTTCTCGCCGCTGCCAAACAAAAAGGACAAAGAAGTGGTCTGTCTATTCTGAGGCGACAAGAGACGCATAGAGGAGTGCCCTCAGAGACAAGGATAACCCAGGAGGAATAGCAGGACAGATAGGTTACTCCTGTTACTTCCTCACATACTTACCTTTTATCTGTTAAAGAGGTTCTAACAGTCTTTCCTGCTAGTGGTCCCTTTCTTGCCTCATTGGATTCAGGAGCAGCAGGGAATTTCATTGACGAGCAGGTGACCAGGAGACTGAACATTTCCATGGTACTGTTGGCAGCCCCATCCCTGTATTAGCGATTGTCATCCGACAGGTGTGTAGGGGTAGGATTACACACAAAACCCTCACTCATTGAATTTAGTAATGCCTCGACTGAGCATGCACCCTCTCCTGGTTAGAGAGAAGGTTTGTGGAGTTGTCCCCGGCCTGCAGAGGGAGGTGTCTGTCTATCTCTGTGGGGTCCACATCCATAGAGTCCTGATCATCTCTGTTCAGTGCCTGTTCCAACGGCTGCTGAGACCCCAAGGGAAGAGACATTGGCCACCGACGGACTGAGATGGACTGAGATGTGGAGTATACCCATTGGGGCCATGTCACAGTCAGGCCAACACGTATCCTGAAACCATTCATGGTCTTCTCTGGCTTCTCAGCCAAGGGAGTGGGCTCACTCACAATTTTGCCTAAAAACACAGTCATGAATAAAGAATGGTACCAACACTTCTTATAACCATCCCAGAACGGTTTGGTGATGACCAATGCCTTTTCCAGCATGATGGAGCACCTTGCCATAAAACAAAAGAGATAACTAAGTGGCTCGGGGAAGAAAACATTCAAAAATGTTCGGTCCATGGCCAGGAAACTCCCCAGACCCTAATCCCATTGAGAACTTGTGGTCGATCCTTAAGAGGTGGGTGGAAAAACAAAAACCCACAAATTCTGACATACTCCAAGCATTGAACCTATAGTGAATGTTTGTGAAAGCTTTAACATTTTCTATTTTTGTATAAGGAAAAAGATCCATTAATTACAAATCTATGAGTGGCAAAAGTAACTTCTGGTGTGAGCCACTTGTGCAGCATAACTACAACTAAATGTGAACAATCCTGACCATCGGTTTGGCGGTTTCCTTTGTATCAAAGCGCTTAATTTTGGGATGTTAAAGAGTTCCCTCACATGAACTGCTCGATTCAGGTCCTTCCACACCATTTCATTTTGATTAAGGTAAAAACTTGGCCATTCCAAAATCATATATTTTATTCTTCTTTAAGCATTCTTTGGTAGAACAACTTGTGTGTTTAGGGTCATTGTCTTGCTGCATGACTGACTTTCTCTTGAGTTTCAGTTCATGAACAGATGTCCTGATATTTTCCTTTAGATTTCAGTGGTATAATCCAGAATTCTTTTTTCCATCTATTAGGGCAAGTAATTTTTGTCCAGATGCAGCAAAACAGTCCAGAACCATGATACTACTACATGTTTTACAGATGGATTAAGGGTCTTATGCTAGAATGCCGTGGTTTCAATTTGATCTCATTTAAAGGACAACTCCGGGGCAAAATGAACCTAGGGCACATTCGATTAGCATGAAAACATGTCCCAGAGAATGCGCAACTCTGTACCAATGTGTTATTTACCCCTAGGTTCATTTTGCGCTGGAACAGAGGGTTAGTGGCGTGATGCAGACATGTTGCACATTATGTTTTTTTGTAGGTAATGATGATGAATGAGAAAGCAGGCAGGCAGGTTCCTGGGGAGTTGGGTTACGGGTCAATGACCCAGATAGGTGCAGAGACAGGTAGCAAAGAATGGTCCAAACAATAGGCATAAGCAGGCAGGTTTCCAAGGGCTTCAGATAAATGTCACCGGTAGATACTGAGACAGGATGCGAAGGTCAGCTCGACGAGTGTAGCAAACATGGAGGGTTTCAAGGGGCTTCAGATTATCATCACAGACGGGTACTGTAAGTGAGGGAAAGGAGAATCAGGGTTAGCAAAATAATAAGTCACCATAAGGGCATAGCTCTCAGACTGGCTATCAAAAAGGCAAAAATGAAAAAACAGCAATGTACTCAGACAGGCGGTAATAGGGTAGCTCGGGACAAACTGTACTGCATAGTACAATAATCTGGCAAGGACTGATTGCTGTCAACTCCCTTAAGAATGGAGAGCAGCAATCAGCCCAGGTGTGGCAGAGGAATAGGTGCCGGGGATAATCACTGATGGGGACTGGTGCTCGGGAACGAGTCCCTTCATGGTGTTTAGGGATGATGAGATCTGGTGGCAGGATGGGGACAAACAAACAAAGAACAGACCAGACACACACACAAGGGAACCAGAAGGGAGGAAGGCACAAAAAAAGGAGAAGGGAAGACAGCTCAGGGAGGCGGAACCATGACAGTACCTCCCCCTCGATGGATGCCACCAGGCAGGGCGGCGCCGATAGAAATCTCGGACGAGGGAGGTGTCCAGGATCTGGGAGCGGGGCACCCAGATCCGCTCTTCAGGACCATAGCCCTCCCAGTCCACCAGGAACTGGATACCCAGCCCCCTCCATTGTGCTTCCATAAGGTGACAGGTGGTAGGCGGGAGCCGTCAATAATCCGGGGAGGCGGAGGCCGAGGAGGCGGAGGCAGCAGCAGACTGAAACTGACAGGTTTGACCTGGGAGATGTGGAAAACAGGGTGTAGTTTCATGGTAGAAGGCAGGGTTAAGCGGACACAGACCGGGTTGATAATCTTCTCAACAACAAACGGACCCAAAAAATGGGATTTTAGCTTCTTGGCGTCAGAGCACACAGGTATGTTCTTAGCCGATAACCAAACATTTTCTCCCAGTGTGTACAGTGGCATAGGAGTCCAGTGTCGGGACTCCACTAAAACAAGAATATACTTATGGCCCCACGCTGACCAAGGTAGGGGCCCCACAATATCCATGCCAATTCGTTCAAAGGGTGGCATACCAGCCACTGAGATGTACTTGGCGGATACCTGCCATACCTCTTTGTGTACACAGGTGAGTGGAAGGGTGCATTTTTGTTGGTGACTTGCCAGCAGGGCAGATGGCCACACCAAGGTAATTGTGCTACCCTTGGTGGTGGGTCGCCCTTGAAACAGTATTTTCAGCAGGGAGGCGTAGTTCTGTTTATAAATGGCATACTTGACCAGCCACGCTTTGGGTCCCATACCACAACTTCCCAGATCCATGTGCATGGGCACGTCGTGCAGGTAGGCCACAGCCACCCGGCACTCCCTCCTCCGGATCCCGGCCGGCGAGGGGGCTCTTTCTGAAAGGGCATAACTGCCTCCACATTCTCTACTAGGCTCAATATCTCTTGGGCGGTAAACAGAGCTCTCTGCCCCTCAGCTTTCCTTTGTTTCTCCAGGAGGAGGCACTGGAATGCTTCCATGCAACCCTTTCAGCCATTTGGGGCGGTGTGTGATGGTCGGGAAGGAACCATCAAACCACTAAGTTGTGGATGCTTGCCGGCTCTCCGAGGTTGTGGCGCCACTCTTGTAGCTGCCGTGCCACCGCCAATGGGGACAAGCCCATGTGCCCAAAGGAACTCCTCATTCAGCTGATGATATTGTTGGGATTCCTCAGGAGGGAGGGAGGAGTAGGCTAGTTGTGCCTCTTTGGTAAGGTACGGCCCAATGATGTATCCCCATTCCCCAGGGCTCCAGCACTCTTGTTTCACAACAAGCTCAAAGGCGTGGAGATAGGCCTCCACATCAACATGAGTGGTAAGTTTGGAAGGAGAGGCTGCATGTTGAGGATCCCTGTTGACCTTACCAGTCTCTGTGTGATCTGGATGTTTTGGTACATAGCAGCTACCACTTGAAACAATAGCTGCAACTACTGCATAGCCATCAGAATTCTTCCATCTCGCACCCACATGCGGTACTCACACGCAGACCACTTTCCACAAAAATAAAAAACAATCATGTGGCTTACTCACCTAATGTTTTAACCTCTGAAGTTCACGGTCCTTGGTCTATGCCACCAGTGTAGTGTGCCATGGGAGCAAGGATTACACAGGTAAGACTTGAAAACCCGAATCATTTTTTTACAAACTAGAACACTGACCTAAACACTGAAGTCAGCGAAAGCGCTGCTAGTGTTTCAACACTGTGTGTTGTTCTGCCATCAGGTTTCTTAGTCAGTCACCAGTATCACGGTACCTGTTACATGTGGAAATAAACAGAGAGCAATCAAACGTTAGTGGCCCCTCCTGCCATCTTCACCCCTCTGTAGTTTTTCCCTTATCAGTGGAATGGTGACAGGTGTGTAGTGGCACACTTTCTTTCCTCGTAATTCGTACTAGCTGGGAAGCTGATGTCACCTTCTCTGTGCAATTTTGGGACCTGCTTGGGCTGTGTGCATTCCTCCCTGAGTGCCTTGTCAATGGTGCATATATATATATATATATATATATATATGTATATATATGTGTAACGATTCCCAATTCCCCTTCCCTGGACACTGCCACTTCCCTATTCCATCCCGCTCAGAACTACAATTCCCATTTATCAGTTCTACTTCCTGTGGACTACAGCTTCCCTAGTCATACCTCCTAAGAACTACAGTTCCCATACCCGTACTCAATTATCATGATTCACCACACCTGCATACTCCATTTTGTATATAAGCCACACACATCCTTTGCCTCCTTGCGAGGTATTGTAAGTACGAAAGTCTTTTTACTGAGCATTCATTCTGTCTTGTATACCTGCTATTCCGTTTTGACCTATGCCTGTTTTGGATTACTCTGCCTAGTGATATCCCTAGATGTACCTTA
>JACXGM010014803.1:0-13184 GCA_016801145.1 Umbra pygmaea | reverse complement strand
TGAGGTCTGTTTTTTACAACAACAGTATAGTTTAAAGTTGACCTGTTGTGTTCAAAAACACAACTTAAAGTTGAATGTTCAACATGAAATGTTTTAATGACTCTGTAAAATGATATTCATTAATAATCTTCATAATAATGTATAATGTACTGTAATGTAATGTCTAATTACTGTAAGCTATAATACATATACAGTACTACAGTATATATATATATAGAAATATATATATATATATATATATATTTCTTTTATGTTTTTAAACACTTCTAAATAATATTTTTTTAAAGATTTTGCATGGGGTCAGGATGTACTGTATACCCTAGTATCAAAGCAATAGGCTGAACAAAGCCCTGAAGAAGGCAAGGTTTCAATTAATAACTAAATAGCTAAAATAATTTAAAACAATATCACCTATTTAATCAAACATGAGATGATAATCTCGATCGTATGCATTTCCATTGTAAGGAAAAAAATAAAGATATTGGAATAATTTGATTTACTCAAACTGATCTGAAACACCTAGTTTTGGACTTAACCAACGTGAATGACAAAGTATGTCAACTTGAGGTAATCACTGAACTGATCAATTAGCCTTGCTGTCCATACGTTGTGCTCGTGGCAGTAACAGAATCTTGCAGATCACACAGCACTCTACGAAGTGGAGCTGGACCTAGCTGGTGTTCTTCCATGTAGCCTGCATCACATTGGTGTGGAGACCCAGTGCAGCGACCCTTGTCACCCGGCTGATCTCTCTCTCCCTCCTGTGATCTGGCTCGCAGCAGTGGCAGCCGGCGGCATGTGCCGGTTCCCAGTGTGAGTGCAGAAGCTGTCTACGTAGCGGGATTAAAGGGGTCGTATCGATCCGCACTGCGCTTATGCATTTTGCATGAGGGAGACATTGTCAAAGAGGCATCTCGGATTAAAAAAAGGGTAGAGAACAGAAAATATGCTGAACTGTGAAAAATCCCCTAATGTTGAAGTGTTTTGTTTATAAACTCCCTTTAATACAGTCAATTGCCAATGTGTTCTCATCGACTGAAAAGATATTAGTCTTTTCCAATGCTTTTCATTTTTGTTTGCTGCTTCCAGTGATGGTGTTTATGCTTAAAAAAATGAAAAGGTGAAAAAAACAGAAGAGGAACTGGCAGCTAGAGACATTCTAATGGCGGCACTGAGTCCGTTGGAGAATGCTCAAGTAGAGTGTGAATTATTTAGGATGTGTGGCTAGTGTGCGCATCATAAAGAAACCACCCAGCAACACCCCTCCACGGTGGACAGTGGTATACCAGGAGAACACACCAAGCCCTTCACTACTTTGAAAACAAATGTATACATAAAATCATGCTTGCAGCATAAATCTGCCTTGAACAAGTTATCTTTCATACCCTCATTCAGAAAAAAAAATCTAACCAAATGCAAAATCAACTATTCAATTCTCATACACATTTGATAGTTTCTGGTTTTTCACTCTTAAAAAATCATGCACTGTCAATTGAAAAAATTAAAAAGTAAAAAAATTGTAGAGGAACTGGCAGCTAGAGACATACTAATGGCTAATTCTAATTAGCATGACGTTTCAAAAAAAATATGTGGATTGCGTCTACATTAAACTCTTACATCCATATTCCATAAACTATGACTGCTTTCATTTTGCTGTGATGACAATTTACAGTAAGCAGTTTCCAAATGCTGCAGATGATTTGTCTCCTAACCTGACCCATGGCCTCCTACTGTCAACATGCCTATGTTAAAGCACCTCCTAGACTCTTTATCCAACCAGCATGTGTCGATCTCACCTGAATAGTCGTGATAACGAGCCAGTAATCAATCTATGATATTCCCAGGCTGGGGGAGCCCTGAGGTACTGACACTATCAATGATCCACCGGTGCTGTGTCTGAGACGCACTGATCTCTGGGTGAAAGCGAGGCCTTCTGTCATCACTATCAGCTGATATAAAACTGAGCCACTGATAAAGACAATCTATCTGATGTGTGTATCTGGATCACAGAGCTCATTCTGGCTTCTCTTTACTGGCATGTCGTAGAGACTCATCCACTCACAATGGAACTGCGGTGAAACATGGACACAGTGCGAACCGAAGCGCCTGTGCGTCGACAACGGCGCCGTGTCCTACAAGCGCACGTGCGCACGCAGACAGAGTCTGATGTATTGTCCTGGGGAAGCATTAGCGCATATTTCAACATCAAGCTATATATTAAGAGGGGCCATTTACAGCACGGAGAATCAAAGCGTTTAAGTAGATTGTACACAAGCACGTTTTGGGAGCTTGATCTGGCTAATCTACACATGGCTTGTTGTTATTAAACTGCTAATACAGAGGATTAAGAGATCCATGGGAACACAATCCCCTTTACTGGTCTTTCCTGGGATGTTGAAGGTGGTTTAAATATTAATTAAGCACACACACAGACACCCATATGCACATACTGGTTGTATAGAAACATACAGTAACAGACTATACAGACATGTATGCTCTCACACACAAATTCATAAACAGTACAGACAATAATATCTTACTGATTAATCCCTTCCATTTTTTTGGGGAGGTGATTCTCACCGTCATCCCTCCTCTTACTCGGTCCCAAAACCTCATTTGAAGACTGAGTCACAGTGTCATGAATCACTGTGAAGAACAGCTCTTAGGTAATGGCATTCAACAGAAGAGATGCTTTGTGCATGATAGCAACCATTTTTCCCGATAAGCACACAACCTGCACTTCTCCTACAGTAAATGGCAAATAAGAACAGTACATCAATGACTTGAGAATGAATCATGTTCTCTTCTTTAATAGAAAAAAATAGCACAATAACATACAAATTATGGATCGGTTTCCTCAGCTTCAGAAATTGCATTAAGTAAGCCGTTTCCGGGGTTTGGAAGTGTAATAGCTGCGTTATCTATAAAACGTTACAAACGGCACCTTTACATCTGTACGTTTACATAAAACGTCAGCGTAGCGCTGAAGTCAGAGCTGCGGCAGAAGCCAATGGAAAGGCACTGGAGCATTATTAACTACTCACTGAGGATCACATTACCTGACTTCTTCACTGAAACACGCATTGTAATTCACACTGACCTTTCCAGAACAGTGTGAGAATGTGCTGTCTGTGTCATTTAACTGAGTTCCTCAGCAGGTTTCCTGGTCAACAATTACAGATTCTAAAACCTGAATAGGTCGCCAGTGTTTAAATCAATGTGAGACACCGCCAATACAGTACTATTACAATACTAAACAAATAATGTAATATTAAACTCTATCTATACCTATCTATATATCATCTATCTATATCATATAATACAAATATGTATGTACACATATGTAAACGTACATTTTTTGTACAAAAACTTCCTGAACAATTTCAAATGCAGTTGATTACACTAATCCAACTACAGACACTAATACCAGTGTTACTAATGACAATAACAAAAATAGAAACCAATTTGAGCTGTGACAAGTGTTTCAGGAATACAA
This sequence comes from Umbra pygmaea, assembly GCA_016801145.1. Classification (NCBI taxonomy): domain Eukaryota; kingdom Metazoa; phylum Chordata; class Actinopteri; order Esociformes; family Umbridae; genus Umbra; species Umbra pygmaea. The sequence continues at coordinate 9,688 of JACXGM010014803.1, read as the reverse complement.
TTCGACTCCTAATGGGTTCTCCGGTAACGCTTTAATTCACTACCTATGTGATATCAATTCCATTATAATCTCATTAAACTATTGCACACTGAGGTGATTTCAAATGAATGTGAAACAGCCGACCATACGCTCCTTCCTAATTGAGCAATAATTTCTACTCATTATTATTGCCCATTATTAAATTAATGAACTTAATGGACTTATTTTCCAAATTGCAAAGACCCCTGGCAACATGTTTTTAATTCCATTAGCTGATGCATTGGAAGAAATGAGGGACACAGAGGTGTATGCAATTAGCCTACCGCTGTGTGTTGAAATACATCGCAGCTCTCCTTCACTGCCGTGGCCATCTTACACTGACTTCGTGATGACCAATCTCACCATGCACAAATGATATCTGGTTTCAACTTTATAACAACAGCGCTTCTCTCAGTAGGGGTATCACGACATAGCTTGCCATTTTTTCGTTACATAATCACACCTCAAACGTTATATATTTTTACATACCAAATATAAAAATCATGGGTGTCACCTGACATATTTGCACGCACGAGGAAAACAGCATATCTGCATAACTGAGGCGGGGATCGATACCACACAAACCATAAATGACGTGTCCTGATATGGCTATTGAATTTTGGATTTAATTAAAAACATAGTCCTGCACTCACTGTCACAATTCCATAGTGCCACTGTCGATAGTGTTGGATTAGAAAAGGGTTGTCCAGCGATTTGTGTTCATCACAGCATGAGACGGAGAACAAGAGGACTGGCCCGGGTGTTAGCACCACATCAATCAGTACAATCACATTTCTCTCTGCTTCTCTCATCCTCAACACTCAAGGACAAAAGCACCTCACAGGCTACTCAAAAAAACACAGCCTCCTAAATATCTCCGCAAACCCAAAAAATGTTAACACTACAGAATGTTTTGTTTCACCAAATGTAAGATTCGAAAAAAGAAAACGCTTCTAACTGAAGGCCAGGCACAGAGTTATTTAACACAACGTCAACAAATCATAGCGATTGTCATATTACACTTTGCAAAGGAAGAGAAAATCATATTAATTATTTAAATGCAGCCCTCTGTTTTTCCATACTATGTAAAAGTTTAATTAAGGTGAACAGCTTTGCTTTTGTTTATCTAACAACACGATAAAGACCGTGTCCTAAAATACTCAAAGTCTAAGCTTGACATTTTCAAAAAACAGCCCACAGGGTTTTGCCTCAACATAATTAAGAATGGGTCTGTGACGTTGTAATTCATTGAAGATAAAATATGTGATTACATTGTAAGGGGTGTCTCGGTTTTGTTTACAGTAAACATCCAGCATTGACAGTGTTTCTACATCATAGTGATAAAAAAAAGATGCATAATTTAAAACATAGCCCAAATGCTCCTCTGAGGTACAGAATAAGCGCTACATGATATCCGTATGAATATAATTGGATATAAAAAAAAATTGTTCCCCTGAGAAACCAGCATTATATTCAATAGTAAACCAGCAGTTATAACTCATTTTGATTTCAAGCTGTCTCAATGCCTCTTGTTTTCACAGTAGATTTTGCTGCAACCAAACACTATAGCAGCTAGCAATATTACAGCATGAGGGATTTTATACCAAGTTAGTGCATTCCATACACAAACAAAGTCATTAGAAAGTGAGAAAGGGAGAGAGCAAGGGAGCGAGAGAGCAAGCGAACAAAATAAGTGACCTTATGCAACCCACTGAAGGGGTTGTATTCTACAGCAGGGTTTACTACCGTTCCTAGTATGAGAGCAATTTAGTTTGATTTTTAATAGACAGTCTGAATTTTTTAAATAGACACATTTTTCTCTTGTCTCTCCAGCAATGGTATCTTACATCTGTTCAACAATTATTAGGTAGGTTCTTATACATGTTCTATTTCACATATGTAAATATGGCTTATAATCTATGCATGCTTTTTTGTATATCCCAGGCTCCCTGAGCCACCGTTAGAGTGGGGTCAGAGCGAGGGGAGGAGACAATATTTACGATGACCCTGAAGCAATTAGGGTTAACTATCTTGATCAAGGACAGAGCATCAACGAACCAGGGATTCAAATACACTAGTAACTTTTCAGTTACAACTAAGATCATTGCTCAATATCTGAACAAGTGAAAGCACAGTAGATGTTCTCTGTCAGTCACCATTATTACCCTATATTTAACATTTGCCCTACAGTATGGCAGGTGTTGATGTCTTATAAATATCAATTTTATATTTGACCAAATTATTTTTTATTAATGGTATTATTTGCAGTCAAACATATATGGCAGCAAGTGCATCTCCTTAGTCCATGTCAATAATTAAAACAACTCAGATCATATGAAGACATTTTTATCTGGGATAAAACAAAAACATAAGTTGTTTTTCTAAAATTCCTATTTCATTTGGAATTCAATGAAAAATATATTTGCAGGTCTATGGTTCTGTACTGCTGCTTTTTATTAAATTTTTTCATAAAAGTAAATGACACTCGGTTTCAAACCCTATACCGTACACATGACATACAGTTTATGTGCAAGGTAAGCCTGAAGTTTTCAGATGGTTTTGGGGAAAGATAACAATGTTTCAGTTAAGATGGTTGTGATTAGTACTGAATGGGCTGCTCAAGGAGTCAAAAAATTCCTCTTAAGGAGTCAAAAAATTCCTCTTAATTGATTTCTAGATAACATTTTAGGTTTGATTTGTTGAGATTAAAGCTGGGGGCCTGCATTGTCTGCTATTTGTTTGACTGTTTTCAATAGAGCACAAGGAAAAGTGCATGTATTTTCTGATTTGTTCAGCAAGCTGCTGTACTGAAAAGTGGGCTGTGAGTTGGTAACGCATCATCATCAACCAGTTACAGATCCATATGATACAGTACAGTCAGTGCTTACTGCTAGTTGAAAATATTAAGTAGTCATCATGGTAATTGCAACATCTTTTTTTGAGATATTGTGTACCGGTCATAAAATACTGAACAGAAATCCAAAACAAGACTCATTGTTACCTATCAAGACTCATTTCAAGGTTACCTATCAAGACTCATTTCAAGACTCATTTCAAGGTTACCTATCAAGACTCATTTCAAGACTCATTTCTACAGAATACAGTGCTTTAAGACCAGACTATCTATTGTATTTGAAATAGCTAGTGGTGATGTTCTGTCACTGCACACAGTAAAAAAAAGATATATATATTTTAGATCACCCGAAGATTTCACAGAATTGTTAAGATGATTTTGTGGGATTGTCAGTTGAACCGTAAAGTGCAATGAAAAATGACAAACTGTGTGGCTGCTGTCACATTGTTCTGGAACATTTATACCCATATATTTCGGGGGAACAAAAAAAAGCTGTGTCAACAGTATCACATTATAGCGGATTTCAAAGAGAATTATTTATCAGTGGACCCTCAGTCATCATTATAGTGTCCTCTCCAGAAACGAACAGAGCCACCTCGACACTACTGAATATTTCTGCTTCTAGTCTACCATAACAGGATCTTTGGCCAGTGCACGTTAAGGCTGGTTGGGCATTTCAGATGACACTTGCCTCAGTGTCGGCAGCTCGGTCACTTGCTGGGCAGAATGGACACAAGTGCTGTAGTATGAGTTCAATTTTTTCAACGCACATGCGATTGCGATTTGCAGACTGAATACAAGCGTGTGCAAAGTGTGGTTTTAATTTGATTCGTTTGTGTTTCTGCATTTTCGTCTTACGCGCTGACTTCCACGCACACGGAAATACACACAAACAAACGCTACAGGCAAACACTCCACACCCAAACACTATACAGGCCGAGGCTGACATGGGGTGAAATGAAGTACCTGTCCTCATCATCCAGGGCCTGTGTATATCTGACCTGAAAGGGCTGAGGGAGGGGGTAGAGGAGTGTGCCCTAGGCATGGCCAAAGAGGACAGGCTGACAGAGTAAAGAGCCTTCCACTGAGACATATAAAGTTCCAACCACAATTTACAGGGATTGCTGAAATTGTATTGTCCACTGGCGGGTCATGGCTTTGGAGGCACTCTTATCTCCTTAATTCCCATTGACACTGCCTCTCGATTAGGGACATAAATTCCTGAAATCGGTCAATAACCTATAACACTAATGTCACTCTGCTGCCATTAATTTTACTGCTTTGGTGCCACAGTGTTTCTTAACCCTTTGCACGTGGAAGAGGATTTTACATTCTCCTAGATTGACTGAGAAGAGTATATAACACACTTTAAATGGTGTGTGTGTGCGTCTATAAAATAACAGGAATATAAAGAGGTTCCACAGAGTAGCTTATTTTTATTGGATGTTCCCTAAAATGTAAAGTGTGTAAGATATTACAGAGCTAAGATAGGCCTGAAGCTACTGGCTATTCAGGCTTGCGCAGCACATTATGTTATTATCATTGCCGGATTAGATAACCTGATCGCTCTAATTTAATAATTGTATCGGAAAAAGGAAAAACATAATCTGAAATACAAATAAAACCAGTCGAAGACGAGAAGAATAAGAATGTTCCTTATAACACCTGGCAGGTGGCCAGCGGACACATTCCCGACCATTCTCGCTGGGGCCTGTGCTTTGAGTCGTGTCTGTGTGTGAGAACCTACACTCAGGGCATATCAAAGACACAGACATGTTAGACTTCTGTTCCAACACCAGTGAATGAGAAATGACCATAGGAGACGCACTACCAGAATTACCCACAATGCAACGGATACAATATACATTCTGAACCAACAGAAAAGGATTTCAAAACAAGCCTCACAGTGTACATGTGGTGTGTGTGCCAGGAATGAGCTATTTCTTGACAGACATATTGTTAGATGGATTGCGCTAAAGGGTTTAGACTGTGGCTGTCTCATTGTAAATGACCGAATCCTCTATATTGCCCGGGAATAGATCCTGTCTCTCTCTGAAACCGAGCTGACACACACACTATGAGCCCAAAGCTTATGAGTTATCCTTCCAATCAGTGTTCAATCATCCATGATGTCTTATCTTATTGATCAGCCTTAAGTATATTGTGTAAGACATCATAAAAAAAGGGGCAGACCGGTTGAACTTTTGTTCCAGTTTCTCTGTGGATCATCTTTTTCTTGCTAAGTTGGTGCCATAAGCCTCCGTTAATATTTCATTCTTCTAGTCCTTGAGCACAGTGGGGGGTTAGCCGATGCTGCAGGTGAAATGCAGGCTTGGCTTTGGCGCTGTGTATTATTCTGCAGAATACGCTGCGAGGTACAGTCTAACACATTCCCTAGCATGCAAGTCACTCATTTAAGTTCTTTCAGTGAGTCGTGGCCGGGAAAGAAAAGTATATCAATGTATCTGTTATTATATTATTATGCTAAGTTCAATGCCGACGTCTAACTCTCCTTTTCCAGTTTCCTGGAAAAAACTGCATTATATCTCTCTCGGCCTTGAGAAGAAAAAAAAACAATATTAAACAATCTGTCCGTTAATCACGAAAACAGATTTTATTTTTCCTCTCTCTGGAATGACTGAATTGATGTGTAGCCTCCACAGGGCTGAGACAAAATGGCCGTCCCGGTAACGCCTCACAAGCCCCTGGACAACCTGAGGCATGGCCATCCAATCCCACATCATTAAGGCTAGAGTCCTTTATTGTGTTGGAAGGCATTAAACGGTGCACTGGCTATAGCCCTGAAGTCACACTCCACTAGGAGAAAACAGCGGAAAAATAACGGCACAGCTGGATAATGACTTTTCCCTGGGAGGTTGACCATGTGTACAAAAGCGCTAATGATAGCAGGTGCAATAAGCGAGCGCAAGGCTTTTACTGCGTCCGGATCTATTTTCCTCAGCTAAACTCGCCAGTGATTTCCCCTGTGTAGGTGTCTTTCTGTAGTTTAAGGAGAGCCCCCCCACCCATCACTCCCTCTTTCCCTCCCTCCACTCCTCTCTTCATCCTCTACCTTCCCCGCTATCTAATCTCCTTATCAGCTGTGCGGCTAATATCAAAGAGGACTGCGCTGTGAAACTCCTGCGAGTAAAACCCACTGTCGGAGTCTAATTACAATTAGGTGGGCCCCAGACCCGTTACCCCGGTGGGGCGGGGGGTGCAAAAAGCACAGGGAATTATTGTTAAGGCTACTGATCTCTAATGATCACACTAAAGGTATGGGTTCAGATTTGGGGATCTCCAAAATGCACCCGTCTCCATTTCCTTTTACTAAGTGTATAGGCTGCTCTTCAGGCCTTCTGCACTCTTTGAAATGCTTGGGGGGAACTTTCAATTGTCGTGATTCCACAACGTTTTGGAGAATGGACATTTTCAAAGGTCGGATTAACAGTGCCGTGTTGTTAAAGTAGTGAAATAAGACAAAAATAAATATCAATCCATAGCCTCTTTGCAACGCTTTATAGCACGCAGTTCATGGCGTTAATGGCATACCGTGATGTGTCCATGTCAGTGTGCGACGTGAGTACTAAAACGTGGCTATGAAAGTTAATGAATAGTTATTAACTGCCATTATCCCATGTTACGAGTAACTTCATAATGATTTATCTACTTCAACTCTCGGCCGATTCCCTTCAACGAAGCACTACTAAAATTCACCTTAAAAGGGAAAATGCTTATTGTTTGACGTTGTAAGTTTTTTGCCGGGTGCTGCGCTGAAAACTGACTGGGGATGCAGGGGCATGCAGAGTTATTTGGGCCGTCAGGCAGGGGTGGGGTGTGGCGACAGCGGCCTGGGATGTGAATGGAGGCGTCTAGGGGCAGCTAATGAAAGCGTCTCGGGGACTACTAAAGGCTCTACGTGACACTACTCCAGATTCTTCTGTCTGAGGACACAGATCAATTAATACATTAACAAACGATTGCAGGCACTTCATCTTGCAATATGAAACTGCCGGCATGGACTTGGTGCCCAGACTGACGCCCTGAATGGCCAATCAGTTTTGCTTCCATACGTAGCAATCCTCCATATATCACAACAACCCCCTCTAGTCAGACAGACATCTCCTGGTTTGTTCTATACAGTTCCGATTTAATTTGGAGGCAAATGCTGAACAAATGTATTGCTGCCATTTCTCTTTTATTTATCCAGTTAAAATATTTAATCGATTCCATGCCAGTGTCGTGACTCATGGACTCCTGAGTCATTCAAAACAAACGGTTGCTGTTGGAGATTTGTTTTTCCAGATTCTAGATTCTAAAAACAAAACACTAATTATTCATCCCATCCTATAGTGATTCACAAACATTAGGACAGACTATTCCCTGAGTAAAAAACACCTAGAGTATGTGATACAATCACCTCTTCACTAATTAATGTGAAGCTTCACTGCCTCACCGCCAACAATTTAGGCATTATCAGACCACAGAGCTCCATGTTGTTTTGAACATGCAAACGGAGCGACGGTACAGGTCAAAGGCACTGGAACATGTGTGGGGGTGACTGGCCAAGCCACTATGTCAGTGAGTTGGTGGTGTACTGGGGAAGTCAACAGTAAAGCTCCATGCCAGCCAAGGCAGCCATATATCCAGTCTGCCCATTACCAGGCTCTGTGCTCGGCCGCCAAGGCCCTGCCCTGCTCAATTATTCATAATGTTCAGGGGAGGACAGAAACATCCGTGGATCCTCTTGGTTTATCCCCAACTCTCCCCCTCCTCCTAACGCAACGAAACAGCCGAGGGGAACGAAATAATATACCCCCATGTATCTCTATTTCTTTATTCCTTCATCACTCTCTCTTTCAATTCATCCATTCCTCCATCTCTTCATTCCTCCATTCCACTATTCCTCTGGCTTTCTCCCGCCGGTGGGGAGGTAATGGTTGGGGTGAGGAGGGCCGTAAAACGGGCCAGACTGTTTGGAGGCTTTCCTTCTGGGAGGGGAAGATGGTTCTGGGTGGTGCCCAGGAGTGCTGTGCTCGGGCCAGGTCTGTCTTTGTGTATACATTCATCTATATGAGTGGGCAACAGGGAAATGTAAGCCAAAGGTAATTGCCCCGGATAAGAACATCTGCTTGGTAAATAAATATTCTAATGAGGGAAGCTTGCAGGTTCCCCTGACTGATCTGGTGCTGACAGGCCTCCGAAGGGAAGGTAATGCTCAACACCTGCACCTCGAATGGGAGAGAGTTTTACTTGGCTCCCTTGGTACAGTAACTAAATGCCTGGACGACAACAGATCACACCGCATCCTGGTGTCAAATGATCTTACGGGGTTAGGTACAGATCACAGAGGTGCCAGTCGACCCGTGCCACACTATCAACAGCCGGGCAGTGGGTAACGGCTTCACCGCAACCTCCCTCCGCATCTCCCAGCATGCAGCTGTGTGGCAAGTCACTCAAGAAGGGAACATCTGAGATGCACCGATGAAAGGGGAGGGGATGTGAGATGAGACGGGGGGCGAGGCGAGGGGGAATGTGGGCCCCACAGCGCGCGCGCACACACACACACACACACACACACACACCTTCAAAGAGCCTGCTCTCTCACAGACCGCGATCTGCCTTTCTCAATTAGCGTCAAACCCCTGTTAGCACGTAGCACCTCACAGGAACACTTAATTGCTTTGACTGCTGTGTAGGCCTGTGTCGGACAGTTGCACTCGCGCTAAACTGCAGTTGTGCATGGGGAGCAGGGGCTGTGGTCGCCGCTGGGGCTCCGCAAAGTCGTGTTCTTGGTTCCTAACATTCTTTATTATTCATCCACTTTGCTGTCAGTTTAATGGAAAGTAACACACATTCTGAAGCTCCCAAATAAGGCCTTTTAATGGACTAAACTGGACCAGGTAGAGTAGCTTCCTCCAAAGATGACCCCCCACCGTAATCCGAAACTCCTGATCGATAGCCGCAAGCCCCGTGTTCCTGTTATGAACCAGACGAATCCCACGTTCCGCCACGGCTTGATAGTCTTGCGATAAGAACGACAATGATTAGAGGGAAAGTCCATTTTTCAAATCATTAAGTTCACCGTGACTTGGTACGGATGGTTGTGGGATAAAAAGAAAAAAGAAGAGCAGAGAATGTCGGTGTTGTGAATTGAAATAGATTGCGAGCTGCGATCTGCACTACTTTAGACTTCTCAAAGTGGATGTAAGGAATATTAGAGGGGATTCTTGGGGTGTACAGGGAACACAGCAGCACAGGGCAGACACAACTGATCTGTGTAATCATCTAGAATCTCATATACAATTAATCAGCACCTCTGCTTGCAGCACTGTACACATCGCCCAGTACATCATACATTACTTCATTTATGGTAATTGTGTTTTGGAGAGGAGTAAAAATGACTAAGCTGTGGTTGGTGAAATGGGAAATTTAAAAAATGTGTTCAAAGAAAAGATCCGTAAACAGCGCAGCTACAATGTGTCTCCAGCAAGTGCCGGCCACAACCCTAACAGTTTGAGGGAATGTCCATAACAAACAGATACGGCTCCGATGTATTATTTATTCATTCTGGTGGGTTTAATTGTCAACTATGAGACAAACATGCAAAGGTGAATATAACACAAATAAGGTTCAACGAATCTGCATGACTGGTGAGGTAAGTGACAGGCCTGTAGGTATGCTACGGCTAAACGACTTGGTGCGTGCCTGTCAATGAAACAACGGATGGAAGTTGCAAAAGCATGAACTCTGTTCATGCATCTGGAGGTGCGACACACGCACACACGCACGCACGCACGCACACACACACACACA
>JACXGM010014802.1:0-21876 GCA_016801145.1 Umbra pygmaea | reverse complement strand
CTGCACACTGTATTATTTATCGTACATTCACTGTTTTATTCTCTGTTTTGACTTTATTGTGCACTCCTTGTCTTGTAACTTTGTGTAACTTTTTGTTGTCTGTACCTCAACGCTTTATCTTGGCCAGGTCGCCGTCTCAAATGAGAAAATGTTCTCAACGTGCCCACCTGGTTAAATAAAGGTTAAATAAATAAAAATATATATATATATATATATATATATATATTCCTACAGAGCACAATACTGCAAGTGAGAGTGAGAAGCAAAGACAACTACAATATGCACAGACCAAAATAACAGTAGGCTATCTGCATGATCTGTAAAACGATCTGATGCGCAAACATGAAAGGACGGCTTTTACATTGTTAAAGTTTCACATATGAAATAGGCCGATCATTACCTTATGTAATGTTCTGGGTGTTGTGAAATTGACCCAAGAAAAACAATATATTTTTTCCTGATGGAAACCAAAATTGGCCATGGACAAGGCAGGAGCAGGACAGGCACGTCTTTTGTGTCTGTCTGCATTTATGGTTCTCACAAATCTCACATCACAATCGTACTTTTCTAAATTCGATAAGCCTAGTAAACATTTGTTTTTACATTTTGCTTGTAATAACTCCCATTCCATGGTCTGGCTCTCCCCCATAGTGCGTGTCAGCTCCAGCACTCGGCATCTACAGTCTTCTGAGATCACTGTTCAAAAAGCTGTCAATTACGCACCTGTCCTGTGATGTGTTAATTGCCCTCATGTGTATTTAAACTCCCCTTTTTTTGTTCATTCTTGTAACATCTCGGTGAGCCGAGTTTATTGTTTTCACGGTTTCTACCTGTGTGACTATAATTTAGAGAATGAGCATATTTTCAAGTGTTTGCCTCTATTATAGACTTCAGTATATATTTAAGTCTGCATGCCGCCTCGTTTAATTAAAAGTGCAGTGACTGGGCTTCAATAAAGCTGATATCGACATACTATTGGTTTCCTGCATCTATCTCTGCACCCTCGCCATTACACTGCTGCCAATTTCTTCATCAACATTACACCTCTTACACCACATTGCTTAATTCAAAGTCAACTTAAGCTTGTTATCTGGTGGTATCTGCAATTCATTCATTGATTGACGTCATTCATTGTGTGAATTGATGATGAAAGAAAGTAAGATGAACTTCTTCAATAGTCATCCTAAATGTCTTCCCATCATCATCTGCACTGTTTTTGAGCAATGACAATAGAGTTGAATCTAATCTAATTAATGTGATTTATTTTCTTCAAAGACAATGTTTTTTCTTTGAGATTCATAATGGTGCGTTTTTCATGCTGTCTCTTCTGACTCCATGGGCCCTATCTGGTATCATTCCTATTTTTCATCCGATGAACGGGGGACTTTTCCCTCCACAGATGCTCTTTGGAAATTAGGGAATGAACTTGCGCTCCCGGGGGTGGTTCAGCGAAAAGAAGAGGCATGTTGCGGCGCAAACGTTCCCCGGTGCTATTTTGTAGTTCCCGAAATCAACTCCGCTACAGACCAGGAAAAACCTAGTTAAAAGTCTGTGGCGTGTTATTCAGATGCTATTTTAAGTGCGCATGCTTGGGCATAATGTAGCATGTGCACAACACGGATACACCTTGCTCCTCTCATCTACACATACTCATCTATTGCAACCCATACATAATTACAAGCAGTGGAGGTTCTACATTGAATTACACCCTGGGCGAGACCCCCTTCGAGCCCCCCCGCTTACCTGGTCCTCAGTGAACCAGCTTATTCCGAATCCTGTCAGTCAGAAGTGAGCAGGGTTGGCTGACAGAGGCTCACCCTCAGCAGTGAGGCTCAGTGGGGGTTAAGCTCCAGGCATTTCTATCAGACAGCATATTGGCACATTACTCAAAGCACATAGCACTGGAACATAACACATAGGCCTACTCAGAAATTATCAGAAATATTAAAATGACATTCAGTTGAAGTTGTCCAGTTGTCTTGTAGCCTAGGCATACCCCCTCCACACATTTTATACCAATTTAGATGTCACTGGCAGCACTGCTAAGAAAAATACAGTTAACAAAGCTTTCCAAAATCTAACAAAACTGATGGTGGCTATCACAAACATTCAGTGGTGTTTTATGAGTAAAACCAGAGAATGTTTGAAGAGCACCGTCTGTAACAGGTTTAGAGTAATAATCTAACATATCTCTTTTACCACTCACCACTATTCTAACGTATCTCTTTTACCACTCACCACTATTCTAACGTATCTCTTTTACCACTCACCACTATTCTAACGTATCTCTTTTACCACTCACCTCCACATCCACCCTACTGTCCCTCACATCCCTCTGACCGTCATCTGTCTGTGGCTCAGACACACTCTGCTGAATTGAAAAGGTCAAATAAGACTGTCAGTGTCAGATAATGTGGACACTTATACTATAATAATACATAATAATTAATGTTTACAGGATCGAATATGGCAGATGAAACAGCTGGTTTTCTCTCACACCTTATCCAACACCTGAGGGGAATTAAGATTTAGTGAAAGGCGGGGGGGCAAATCCCCTCACTGGACCACACAGACAAGCCCAAGGCTGAAGACAGATTAATTTATGTAACACAACAGGTACTGTACCTATTTGATCTTCTCTTGATCATCCCATAAAGGGAGTTTTGTTTTATTACATGTACTACAAGGTTGCGCAGGTAATATGGTTGTCCACAGGGTTACTAGGAGAAACAAATTCTAGCTTCAAACTGTGGGTGATATTTCAATGTCATACTCAGTTCCTTTGTTACGACCAAGGTAGCGCAGGAAAGCCGGTGAATAATCTAATGATGTTAATGTGTTGATACCAGCCCGTTTGTTCCAACACTGGCGAGTGAAATGATCCCTATATATTATGACGCAAGAATAAAGTGGGTGGCACGTGAGCAGAAAGGATAAAATCTCTTTGTTTTAGTAAACTTGTCGAGTCCTTGTTAATGAAGGCTCCTGGCCCACGTTCGTGCGTGCCATAGAATTGTGTTAGATTATTGTTAGATTACTAGACTGAACCGTATAGGATTTGCTTGGATCGTAGATCGGATTTAGGAGTTTTGACAACGTAATATTCTTGGTATGGTAATTTTTGTTATTCTTTGCCCAGTGAAAGTGTGTACTTCGATGCCCTTTTTATGGAATTAAATGTTATTCATTTATACCAAGTTCTGTCTAAGATATCTCCAGTGGAGATATTAACAGGAACATAACCTATCTATTTACGGCCTGCTCATAGTGTTCGGCTCTTATCACGCACACATTCCAGATAGGTACGCACTGTCTGACTATTGCGGGCAACGATAAGTTTCTTGAGTCGCGGGAGCATTCTTTTCTTACGGACGAATAATCGATATGGGGTCAGATAGTTAGATTGTAAATATCAACAATGTCAATACTATCCATCTCTATACTTTATTAAGCATTCTTCCATGTATAATGACACTTCTGATTCTGACAAAGACACACTTTGCATTAATCAAATAATTTAGTCAGAGACAAACAGTGGCCATTCATGAGGTGTAGAAAATGTACTGATGTATCTTACAGTTCAGTTTAAACATACAATATGTAGTTTTTGGCTGCCAGGGGGCTCTCGAACAAAAAATAGCAAAATATGTACTTGGATGACGTCAGGAAGTAGCGTGGGATCATGGGTTTTGTTATCTTCATCAATGACAACCTTCCAATCTAGCGTCTCCGGCAGAAACATTTTTCACTGACAAAGTAATGTAATGTATTATGTAATGTAATTTATTCACGTTATGTTTGCCGTTTCCTTGGAACTCAGAGCAACTAGTGCAGTCAAAGGTTACATGACTCCATTGACGGAAGACAAAATGAAATGTCCCGTGTCTTTGAATTATATTAAAAATTTCTCTGGATTTGAAAGTTGGTGGAAGCATTTAGGATAATGTAAGTACACAACTAAGAAATATATACAGTGCCTTGCGAAAGTATTCGGCCCACTTGAACATTTCGACCTTTTGGCACATTTCAGGCTTCACACATAAAGACATAAAACTGTAATTTTTTGTAAAGAAGCAACAACAAGTGGGACACAATCATGAAGTGGAACAACATTTATTTGATATTTCAAACTCTTTTAACAAATAAAAAACTGACAAATTGGGCGAGCAAAATTATTCAGCCCCTTTACTTTCAGTGCAGCAAACTCTCTCCATAAGTTCAGTGAGGATCTCTGAATGATCCAATGTTGACCTAAATTACTAATGATGATAAATAGAATCCACCTGTGTGTAATCAAGTCTCCGTATAAATGCACCTGCTCTGTGATAGTCTCAGAGGTCTGTTGAAAGCACAGAGAGCATCATGAAGAACAAGGAACACACCAGGCAGGTCCGAGATACTGTTGTGGAGAAGTTCAAAGCCAGATTTGGATACAGAATGATTTCCCAAGCTTTAAACATCCCAAGGAGCACTGTGCAAACAAAAATATTGAAATGGAAGGAGTATCAGACCACTACAAATCTAACAAGACCCGGCCATCCCTCTAAACTTTCAGCTCATACGAGGAGAAGACTGATCAGAGATGCAGCCAAGAGGCCCATGATCACTCTGGATGAACTACAGAGATCTACAGCTGAGGTGGGCGAGTCTGTCCATAGGACAACAATCAGTCGTATACTGCACAAATCTGGCCTTTATGGAAGAGTGGCAAGAAGAAAGCCATTTCTGAAAGATATCCATAAAAAGTGTTGTTTACTGTTTGCCACAAGCCACCTGGGAGACACACCAAACATGTGGAAGAAAGTGCTCTGGTTAGATGAAACCAAAATCGAACTTTTTGGCAACAATGCAAAACGTTATGTTTGGCATAAAAGCAACACAGCTCATCACCCTGAACACCCCATCCCCACTGTCAAACATGGTGGTGGCAGCATCATGGTTTGGGCCTGATTTTCTTCAGCAGGGACAGGGAAGATGGCTAAAATTAATGGGAAGATGGATGGAGCCAAATACAGGACCATTCTGGAAGAATGGATGGAAATGAAAAATGGAGTCTGCAAAAGACCTGAGACTGGGACAGAGATTTTTTTTCCAACAAGACAATGATCCTAAACATAAAGCAAAATCTACAATGGAATGGTTCACAAATAAACATATCCAGGTGTTAGAATGGCCAAGTCAAATTCCAGACCTGAATCCAATTGAGAATCTGTACAGCTTACAGCTGTAATCGCAGCAAAAGGTGGCACTACAAATTATTAACTTTTATTAATTTTGCACGCCCAATTTTTCAGTTTTTTATTTGTTAAAAAAGTTTGAAATATCCAATTAAATTTCGTTCCACTTGATGTTGATTCTTCACCAAAAATTACAGTTTCATATCTTTATGTTTGAAGCCTGAAATGTGGCAAAGGTCAAAAAGTTCAAGAGGGCCGAATACTTTCTCAAGGCACTGTATAATATAGGTATAGTGATGTTTGCTTTTTTGTGCAAAGTACATCTTTTGTTATTGTTTTGGAAAACTCCATATTGTACCTTTAATGATTCATTAAAGGCAGTTGCTTAGTTGCCCATATGGTTAATCCACCCCCTTATCCGTTTCATTTGGGAGACCCAGAGGTGAACTGTCCCCCGCACCCCCTCGCCTTCCCCTTCTCACACAGCTTCTGTGCATTGCACCTAATGTTCTCAGCTAGCAGGGCCGCCTGCAGCTGCAGGGGGCGCCAATTTGTCAATTCCCACACAGTGAAATTAAAGAAGACCAGCGGATTATTTTTTAAGTGCTCGTGCTGCCCCCATGTGTCATGAAAAAATTCCGCCCCGGGCGGCTACCGCTTTGCCCGTGCCAAAAACCGCTACTGAGTAAGCAGGAGTGAGAAACACAAGGCATTGTGAGGATCACAATTAAGATCACTGAGGTAACGTTAATACAGGGGAAGTGACAGGCTGCGGCTGGAAATCAAATGAAGTCAAAGTCAAGTCAAAGTTGTTTATTTATCATATGCATCGAATAACATACATCATCCTATGCAGATAAATTCTTTTGACATGGCACGGCGCATCTATGCAGTGGGCTTAAAAAAATGAATTACAACAATATAAAGAATTTTTAAAATAATAATGACAATAGTAATAATAATAATAAAACGCTATGTACTGAGCAGTGATCTGGAAAATGTACAACAGTGGATGTAGTAAATATTATAGATTTGGCATGGAAAATTGCTTTTAAAGGTGCATTTGAATTCTGCTACATCAGATGTAGAGAGCATAGAGTGACCAGAGAGTGTTAGTGCTCAACAGAAGGATGGGAAAGGATGGGAAATAGTCTTAATTTTAAAGGATAGCTTTAATAACTCAAACAATCTGTATTGCCAAAACCGTGTTTACCTTTTGCTGCCAGTATACAACCATTAAGCATTTACAGGGCAAGTTAAAAAGCGTGCTATGAGCCACTAAACATGTTCAAAATGTCAATACTAGTCCATATCCATGTGCAGTGAGTCCTTATAATGAACACAGCGAGTTTGAACAAATAAGTTTGTGTACATACCTCTGTTTATTTCTCATTTTCCGGTGATGTCCACACTAGTCAATTGTCAAAGTCATACAATGCAATATTCCAAAACATATTTTTTCAGCAATAAAAGACGATTTGCCGTGGTTATATGATTTGCTGTGATGTCACACGGGTTTCCCTAATTTTCTGCAAAACAAGGGGGAGGGCATCAGAACTGAAGGGAATGACCCCTCTGAATTGACACAAATAGCCATCTAGGGATGAAACACCTCACTAGACACTCTGAGAAGAATAGAGAGAGTGGGCGAGCTACTGTCTGTGTCACAGACAGTAGGAAGAGGTGGAAAACTAGGTAGGCCCCTGCCGCCGCTCCTCTTAAACCGATCAAGGGGGCAAGAACTTAAGGGGGGAGGTGCATGAAAAGGGCATAGCGTGTTGTAGCTGGCCTGAGGGTAACGTGGCTGAGGATACATTCTCCGGTAATTCCTCTGTCATGTCCAATGTGCTGTTTGCATTCCTGCTGGGGGAAGCCCCCCTCCATGGGAAAAACAGACAGTGCGTTAGACGCTCTCAAGTTGTGATGTGTGAAAGGGGGGACAGACAGAGCGTGCAGGGAGAAATTATCAGAGTGCGGCCCCATCGTTTGTTTGTTTGTTTGTTTTATTTATTTTTACAGGGACAGTGCACATTGATCAACGTTTCCATAAAAGTGCCGGTTTTAGCCAGCCGGCTAATTTTCAACCGTAGTCCCTGGACAGACTTAAAACAATGGCAATATTAATACAGACAAGTAAGCACACGTATACCAACATAAGACAGGCAACACACAACATGCAGTCACAGTAATAACAAAAACAAGCAACAGAATACATAAAATAGGAAGTGTTAACACACCTCTTGGAACTGACAACATAAAACTGCAATACCCAAATTAAGTGTTATGTTCACAAGTTTGATTGGCCTTTAACGATGTTATCACATGTATAGTGAAGTTGTGATAGGTGGCACAGTTGTGTGTGTCTGCTGGCAGTGTGTTCCAGGCATGGGACGCTCTAATAGAGATAGCTGATTTACTAAATGTACTTTTTCTTAATGGCACTATACAGTCACCTCTTGTAGCAGACCTTGTGGATCTGCTGCCATGGATTAGTGTTTTCTGTTTGACAAAACCACTAAAGGGGAAGCCAGACCATTTAGGATCTTGTAGACAAGACATATGTCAGTGTATTGCACAAAGGTTTTCTGAGGATCTGACAATGATGATGGCTATTTGACTTCCTATCAAGCACTTTAAGAGCCTGTTTGTAGACAGACTGAATGGGTTTTAGGGTTGTACTGCAAGATTGAGCCCAACTAGTCAAGCAGTATGTTAAATGAGGGAGTATCATAGATTGAAAGTATAGTTTTGCTACATCTATAGTCAAATAATTTCGTATAAATCTAAAATTAGCTAGGTTGAATTTGGTTATTCGAGTTACCTTTTTCTACCCTGGAAATCCAGAGTTCTCGCGAGAGCACAATTTGAATTTGCTCAGCAAGTTACTCTGGCACCGAGTAATTCTGCTCATTAACTATGCCCTTGTAGCCGAGCTGCACCAGTCACATTGGTGTATCTGATATAGGCGTGCCAGAAGCGTGTTAAACAGATGACGACAGCGCTGCGACCTCGAAGTCATTAGTAAACATTGTAAGATCGCAATAACACCAGTTGTTTAAAACGGATTTGGCCACTACAATGAACGAGTTAGACTAGGCTTTTTGTCTAAAAGAGGGACAGAAGACGGTGCTCGTATTGTTCCTTTTTAGGTGCTGTTTTTGCAAGAGTTTAATCTACCAGTTAGCTCCGCCATAGGTGCTTAGCGAAAAACCACTGGTGATAGGTCGTAGTTATATCCAATTGGGTACAGTGAGATTTTCAAATGCATACTTGGTGCCGCCCCTCGAGCTGGGTCATTTTTATTACTAGATCCCAGACCCTTATATCCTACAGATTTGGGTCTGGATTTTTCCAGGCTAACCTTTTTCGCCAATATACTTAAAATCGGTAACCAACGGGAGCTTTTACATCTGGCTCAGTAACAACAGTTTCCTGCTTAGTGAAAAACATTTTTTTTCACTTCTCAAAAACGAAGAGGATGGCGCCTTAAACCCTTTAATATTGAGTTTATCGAACTATGTGGACCCTGGTTATGTGAGGTGCTCGGGGAGGCGACATAGCCGAGGCACAGCATTGTGTGAACACAATTGCAACTCTGGTTCAACAAGACAGGTGTCTGATAAAACAGTCTAGCTTTACCTTCCACAGATACATGGTCCAGGCTCTCTGCCGTAGCAGAAGAGGTAACAGGGAACGTGTGCGAGGGAGACAGAGAATAAAATTCAGGAACTTTATTTACCCCGTCTCCAACCAGAACAGGATTGGAGAGGACCCCGCTAGGGAGCCTCTCTTCAGCCAGCCATGGTCTTTTCCTCTTGTTCAGCCACAACATGGATATAAGCCAGGCGCCAGGTCTGTGTCTGGTCTTTCCTGATAGTCGCTGAGGATGCAGTCCAGACTAGTGACGCTCAGGACTTGGAATAGGGTGTGGAGGCATGTCGCTCCGCTGGCAAGCCCTCTTCCTGTGCCTAGCTGGTGGTCTCTGACCCATGTCGGGGGGAGGGCACGCCTTCGTCGCCGAAGGTCGACCTTTTGAGGCTCTTTCAGTGCGGTTACAGACAACCAAAGGTGACGGTGAGACACAACTGAAGTAGCAATCAGGTGGCGACAGCTTGAGCCATTCGTAACATGGCTGCTGACACCTTTTCGACCTCCTGAATCTCCATTACAGTGAAAGAGGTCCGGTTCAGAGACGCCAGGGAGGCAGCTAGCAGCGCAATATTGAACGAGGCTCCCGCCGATTGCGCCGCTAGCTTGTATGACTTGTCGGAGAGAGAAGCAGATACTCTGTCCTTCATGTCCGGAAGCACGTGCTTCACGTTAGCAGCCCAAGCTGAAGCGCCACTGACCAAGTAAGTGGCTAGAGACTGGTCAAGACGGGATGCCTCTCTTGACTGTCTCCTCTCTCCCCGCTACCATGGTAAAGGCTAGGAGAGCTGAAAAGGAGCAGACCAGGAGTCCTCCACGTAATCAGCTAATTTACGGCAAAATGTATGTCGTGCCTGGGCAGTGAGCACCTTTTACCATTCTCTCCACCAACATCATCAAACATACATAATTACATGAAGAAAACATAAATATACCCCTTTGGGTAAATAGCTTCCCTGAGAAGCTATTTACCCAGTTAGGCCCAAAGTTTTAATGAAATCGCTTTGCATACATAGCCACGGGAACATCTTTCATCGGGGGGTGCTGGGGGGGGGGGGGCGGGGTTCGGCACAATGGCCCGGGGCCAGTAAGAACTAACGTCGGGCTAGTGCTCAATTTTGCCATTTAAGTCTCGAATTAAAAGGTTTGCTTGTCATATTTGTCCGTACCCTGCTTTAATTTTAGCTCATCTCAAAATAAAATATATGTTTGTCATATGCGGTTCCTTCTCCCTCTGTGTTTGGCAATACCGGTGTCGTCTTTTTGACCAATAATATTTTAATGCTTTTCTGTTTTAACCAATTAAATTGTTTTATGCATTAGCGCAGGACTAAAAAGAATGTGATAATTTAATCGAAAGAACCGTTTATGTGGGTCGAAAATAAATATATTGAGCACCGACACCGTTATTCAGTTATTATGCTGTGGACATTGGCCAAATATAGCTAGGTGATTTCGGTAAACAGTTTTTAATACTTTTCTTCCAATCTTTCTATGAATTTAACAAGGGCAAAAAAACAAATCAGATTTGACTGCGTCTTTTCAATGGAGCAGCCAATTAGGGGCTTTTTGTTAGAATTCATCCCTATCGTTGTCGTTGATTATGGAAAAATTATAAAATTATCTTAAATACAGTAATTATATTTACTACTTCTAAATCCTTTGAATTCCATTAAAAAAATGTTTAGATTATTGTAATACACGTATATTCTACATATTTAAAAGCACCTGTAAATTCAATCGCAGAAGTATAGTCGGTGAACGTAATCATCCCGTTCATGATCCGACTAAAGTCCTCCGTTTTGGGTGAACAGTGCGAAAATTATCGGCGGCTGGGGCGACGTGGTTGAGTGAACCATGTGCGCAGCTTACCCCTCGTCATCCCACAGATCTGTACAAGGAGATGCGGAGCTACCGACAAGGCAGAATTAGAGAGTGAATTGGGAAGGGAAGAAAATCGGGAAAAATCACAAAGAAAAAGATGTCAAATTATCCTGACAATATATTTTGTTCATATTACTAAATCCTAGGACACATGTAGACTACTACAGTATTTGTTGTGCTTTACCAACTAATTGCGTCTGGGGTTACCCATTTTGGGAAGTTCCTAAATAAAACCTAAATAACCAGATAATGGGTGTTTATAACTAACTAGTTAAATAAACATTTTATATTATTTCTATTCATATCATAGATCACTGGTTACTAATGAACTCCCGTTATTGGTAATTTTGTTCTTATTCAGGAACTTCACAAAACGTGTGAACTCAGCCACACTTAGTTTGAGATGCACAAAATTAACCTCTCTACATGTGTCTCACTTACCATGTTGTGAAGAGGGGGAAAAACATTAATGGATGTCGTTTTTTGGTCACACACACAGACAATTAACCCTGCATTTACGCAAAGAAACACAGATTTGTATTTATTTTTACTTAATATGGGCCAGTAATAATTCAGTCCGGGCCAGTGATTAAAAAGTTAACGTTGGACCCTGGGGGGGTACTCAATGTTTGGGGGGGCACATACAGAGTCTTAACGATAGTCCTGCTGCTAGCGTCATCAACAACATCCTGCTCATTGGCTGATCCAAGTAACGTTAAACACCTCGATGAGGTGCTAGGAGTTAGACCGTCATCAACAGACCTTCTGCTATCTGACGTTGATTCATTTTTAGATTAGATTTTTTATTCTGACGGATTTGAAAATATATCTGATATTCTAAATATATATATTCTATTGTAGACAAAATTATATTTTGAACAATTTTATGAATAAAGGTGGAAAATTAAAAACCGTATGAAAAATTAAAACTTTATTTGAAGTAGCTAATATCATTTCATTTTCACGTGCTGTCAGCGGGGGGTGCTGCAGCACCCTCAGCACCCCTAGTTCCCGCGGCCATGTTTGCATAATTGTTATTTAGAATAATTTGATTAACACAATATCATAACCAATAAGGAGGGTGAGCGATTTTATAAAACCAAAAGCTAATATCCTGGAAACAGTGGTTTTCTCCAGCATCTTTAAATGATTCCACCTCAAGCCAAAACAAGTCAATGGCCAGGTTGGGAGAAACCTGCTGAGGCAACATTTTTGTGTTTGAGGTGCGGGTGGCGCCGGCGTGAGTGATGTGAGCTAAAGGATTTTTTTGAGTGTCTGTTGTGAGTTTAGGGGGCACATCAGCCAGAGCTGTAGTGGTTGTGTGAATGATTGAGTGAGACTGCTGCCTGTTGAACAGAGTGTCGCAGGTATAAGGATCTGAAGTGCCTGTGTACAATAACCCGCCGATCTGATCCGAAACCAGCCCAATTTATATC
This sequence comes from Umbra pygmaea, assembly GCA_016801145.1. Taxonomy (NCBI): domain Eukaryota; kingdom Metazoa; phylum Chordata; class Actinopteri; order Esociformes; family Umbridae; genus Umbra; species Umbra pygmaea. The sequence goes on along the minus strand of JACXGM010014802.1, from coordinate 9,731 downwards.
CAATATGGCAACCCTTGTCCCCTTCAAGGCCAAGCATATGTTGGAAGCCCCATGTGTATGGATGTCGCAGTGCTCTATTGCTATAGCTGGAAATAGTTGAGGCAAGTGCGAAGGAGATGCAATCAAATGTAGTTTAATCCCAAATAACACGTCAACAAAACAAAGACTGCCATGAGGGGCAAAACTGAATCTCAAGCAAGCAATACACAGAACACGCAACAGGAATTACAATGAATGACAAAGACAAGGAGGAAAAGCAAGGGCTAAATTACAAATCAAACAAGGGACAATGACAAACACCTGGGCATGGAATAAACGAGACAGAGATCTATTGGTCAAGGGAAACCTGTGACACGACAAGGGAGTAACCAAATAATAACGCCGATTCCTACGCAAAGCAAGGGATTTATCAATTTGAACGTGATCGTAGGCTGCGATAAAATCTCACGTCTGGTCTGACTTCGTGTACGCAAATTCTCTAGTGTGACTAGGGGTGTTCATGGTATAACCACCCAGTTCAGTGAATTGTTGAACCAGCAATCATTGATGAATGTGTCTGGATTGCAACTACCCCCTTTTGCAAATTACATTTCAGAATTACGAATTAATTGTATACAGCACATTGCTATTAAGTGTTTTATTTATTCCATTTCACTTCAGGGTGGCCTAGAACATGATGGCTGAAATTAGGCAAAAAACAATTGCAATCAAATAATATATATTTATATATATTATTTAAACAAGCGCTTTGGATGTCCTGTAGTCGAAGCGATGGCAGATGTGGAGGACCTTAATGCACGCTCTCTACATTGGGAACTTTCAGCGGGAAATCAGGGACAGGTCTGGTATATCGCAGCCAACAATAGTCGAAGTATGCCAGCAGTTTTGGCGGCTATGAAGTCCCTTTCTGGTATATTCAAACTATGATTAAAAGACAATTTTATGAGATTGCTGGGTTTCCAATTGGGGCGAATCGGGCAATTGATTGTACTGCATCTGTAGCCACCATCCATGAATGAGTACGCATTTATCAATCACAAAAACTTTAATTCAATCAACGTTTAGATCATATGTGATGCCAGGATGTTTGTTTCTCAATATGGTAGCCGGTGGCCGGGTGGGACACGGAACTATTTCTTTGAACTACAGCATTGGAACAAGGCTACAGGGCGCACTGCATGCCTGGAGTCATCTCCTCGGAGAGTTATGCCCTCGTACAATTATTATAATAGTTCTACATAGTTTTTTGGTGAAACGGATGGATGTGATTCCTCTAGGAGACAAAGGTTATGCCCTGACTGAGTACCTTATAACACTGCTTGCAAATCCCCAAACAAGCAGGAGCGCAGGTTCAACAGTGCGCACACACGCACACGAACCACAGTGGAGTGATCAGTTTGCTCAAGGGCAGGTGGCTCTGTCTTGGGTAAGCGGGGTGGGGTGGGGGGATTTCTATACACACCAGAGCAGGCTTGCAACATAATTATGGCATGCGGGGTTCTCCACGATATTGCGCTGGAGAACGGTGCCAATCAATGAAGATCAGTGGCCACAACAGCCACCATTGGCTCTACGAAGGAGAAAGGTTCTTATTCTGAGCTTCTAATATAAGTGCTATCTTGTGTAAGAAAGCTAGGGTGAAGACAGCTAAAATGGGCCACTTTTTGGTAATAGGCTTATAATCAGGGTTCAAAATGAACTTTTTCATCCAGTGAATGTTCAAATTTTAACAGCCACTCAACAGATTACTATTGTTTTTTGGCTGGTCAATGAAGCAAATCTTGACTGTAGCAGTAACCTCAGTCAACACCGCATTTTCCTTTAACAATTGATGCCTGATTTTAAACTTCCAATTAAAACCAAGCGGTTGGCCTGCACCTGAGACCTGAGCGTCTCTTTTTATCTCAGAGAAATTCCTCTTCTTTGCCGGATTTCGCTTATCCATATCGTAAATTCTAAGGGCGAGGCCTCTAATCCGTGCATAAATGTGGGCGTGATATGTAAATTACAATGGATTTCAACCGTCTGATCTATCAACACCTGTTTATTTGTACGCTGGAATTGGAGTGATACGAATGTTTTGTAAATCACATGTGAGTCTTGTCGTAAGATGATTTCTGCGCTCAGATCTACACTGTTTTCTACGCACGTTTGATAAATGAGGGCCACTGAAACTCAAATAGTACATGAACACAGGAGACAACTAATTGAACCAAAAGGGGAAGTCCATATCCCAGCCCCTCCAGGGCCGTACGTTACAGTACCCCCTCCCTAAGCCCACCACACCGGGGTGGGCAAGAGAAGGGGCTTGGGGACTGGAGGGACAGAAGGCGGCCCGGGGTCAGGAGGGACATAGGGCGGCCCGGGTTCAGGAGTGACAGGGGGCGGCCAGGGGCAAGGCAGTTCAGCGGGCCAGGGGAAAGGCAGTTCAGGCGGCCAGGGGAAAAGCAGTTCAGGCGGCCAAGGGAAAGGCAGTTCAGGCGGCCAGGGGAAAGGCAGTTCAACGGGCCCTGGTGGCAGGGGGTCTGGGAGCCCTGGCACAAGCAGGGTGTCTGGGAGCCCTGGCACAAGCAGGGGATCTGGGAGCCCTGGCGGCAGGGTGTCTGGGAGGTCCGGCAGTGGCGTCAGCGACGAGGGTCCGGAGGACAGCAGCGTCAGCAACGGGGGTCCTGACGGGACGATCAGTGACGGCTGAGCAGGGGTCCGGACGTCAGCGACGGCTGAGCAGGGGATCCGGAGGTCAGCGACGGCTGAGCAGGGGGTCCAGATGACAGCGGCAGCTGAGACGGGGGTCCGGACGACAGCGGCATCTGAGAAGGGGGTCCGGACGACAGCGGCGGCTGAGACGGGGGTCCCGACGACAGCGGCGGCTGAGCCGGGGGTCCGGACGACAGCGGCGGCTGAGACGGGGGTCCGGACGACAGCGGCGGCTGAGACGGGGGTCCGGACGACAGTGGTGGCTGAGTAGAGGGTCCGGAGAACAACCCCACAGGCACTGGCAACAGGGGTTCTGGGAGTCCTGGTGGCAAGGGGCCTAGGAGGTCCAGTGGCGGCTGAGTCGGGGGTCCGGACGACAGCAGCGGCTGAGACGGGGGTCCGGAGGTCAGCGACAGCTGAGATGGGGGTCCGGACTCCTCCCAGGAGGCATCATCGCCAAACCCAGGAGGTGGAGGGAGGAGTAGGACCTCCAGGTCCGAGGCCAGGATGCAGTCTGCTGGAGGCTGTGTGTAAACTGCTGGAGGCTTCAGCTCAGAGGGCGCGGACCCGCTTATGAGAGCTGGCATGTCCTCCTCCTCACTCTCATTGGGGATGTCAGGCATCTTGGGGTGGTCGGCCATCTTGTGGTGGTCGGCCATCTTGTGGTGGTCGGCCTTCTTGTGAAGGGCAACCCTAACCTTTTTACAGGGAGCCCTACGATGAGGACTACCACCCTGGACCACAGGGCTAGGGGCCTTCACAGGTGACCTAGGGGCAACTACTCTTGCCCTGGGGGCAACTACTGGGGCCCTAGGGGCAGGAACTGGGGCCCTAGGGGCAGGAACTGGGGGCCTAGGGGCAGGTACTGGGGGCCTAGGGGCAACAACTGGGGCCCTAGGGGCAGGTACTGGCACCCTAGGGGCATTAACAGAGGCCCTAGGGCGTTAACGGAGGACCTAGGGGCTTTAACGGAGGACCTAGGGGCAGAAACTGTAGCCCTAGGGGGTCTAGCCTGAGAGCTAGTGGAACTAGCCTGTGTGCTAGTGGGGCTATGTAAACTAGCCTGAGGACTGGCCTGGAAGGAGGGAGTACTAGGAGGGCTAGCCCTCAGACGGGCGGCCCTGTGTGATTGACCACTGCCCTGAACCTGAGAGCTAGGGGGGCTTGGGAAGCTAACGGGGAAGTAGGAAACCCTACCGGAGGGAGTAGAGGCCATCCGGGGCTGTGGTAGAGGCCGTTGGGGTGGTGTCCGCCGAATGGCTCTTCCACTCCACTCGGGGGGTATCTCCCACTCCTCCTCCTCTTCGTCCTAGGATTCCCTGTCCTCTTCCTCCTCCGTGTCGTCCACGCCGCCGTAGAGGTGTCGAACGTCCTCCCACTCGGCGAACCGTAGCACCCTGCCAAGGGTTAAAGCTGCCGTCGCCTCCCCTTCTTCCTCCGAGAACCGGTCATCCTCCTCCCCCATGGAGGAGGGGGAGAACCGGTCATCCTCCTCCCCCATGGAGGAGGGGGAGGATGTCCCAGAACCAGTCATCCTCCCCCTCCTCCATGGGGAAATACTCTTTGTCGGAGCTGTCCCACATGGAGGCGAGTCGGACCGGCTTGGTCGGCTGCTCTCTCTCGCTTTCGTGGGGAGAGAGTATGCAGCCTGCGTCCCCCCAAGAAACTGTCATGATATGCGACTGACACATTAGCTAGTAAGTATTCAACTGCCTTTATTACGCATTTAGTGACAGTTCCCTGCTACGGTGGCCTCCTAGGACCCTAAAAGTGTCTCACAGGATATCCTTACATCTCCCTTATTCAGTAAACAAAAACAGATTCACTGTGCATTCTTTAAGCATAAAAATAAATATATAATTTGGTGCCAGAGGTTGCCAGTACTTAGCACACCGTAGGAGGTCGGTCTTTACCACCGCCTCATTCATGAAAGACTGTGTCACGATTATTTTAGCCTAACCTGAGCATGGAACACGACTAAACCATAAGGATATACATTACCTGATGAACTATGACCAAATATAAAGGCTCAACACATATAATGTAATGTAAACAAAAAAATTAACTTGTTATACCTCAACTGTGTAATAATGAGCTTAAAGCCGTCTGCTATAAATCAAGTCTGTCAGGGGCTTTTCTAATGCGCTCTGACCGTCTCTCTGGAGCTGCCTCTGGCTCTGTCATGACAGGTGCATTCTCCTCTAAAACCCCTGGCTGATTGTTTGTTGCTGTTCCATGCTTTGCACATTTGTCCCTGTACTCCTCTACTGAAGGAACTGCATTGCTGGCCTGTGTTTTAAGTAACTGCAACCTGTTTCATCTGGCCAGAACCCCAGTGTCCGTCTGGACTGCATAGGACCTCGGAGCCACTTCATTCAGCACTGTTCCAGCGCGCTGCCAGTCCTGTCTTTCTGTGTCGAAAACTCTAACTCTGTCACCCGCCTGCAGAGGTTGCATTGCTTTTGCTGTGCGATCAAAGTATCTCTTTTGTTTTTTCTTTAAGTTTTTCATGGCTTCCAGCGCAGGTGTGTGGACTTGGTTCTTCACTGTAGGGATCTGTGTCCGTAGTTGTCTGCCCATGAGCAGTTCAGCCAGAGACTTCCCACTCACCAGAGGTGCTGCTCTATAAGCCAGCAGAGCCAAATAAGGATCCTCACCATTCTCTGTTGCCTTTGTAAGAAGAATTTTCACTTTTTGAACACCCTTTTCAGCCTTGCCATTTGCCTGTGGAAAGTGTGGGCTTACTGTGATGTGTTCAAATCCATACTCTCTGGCAAACTGCTTGAACTCCTGACTGGCATACTGAGGCCCATTGTCTGAGATGACAGTTCCTGGAATGCCATGTCGTGCGAAGCTGTACTTCATATGCTTAACTATTCCTGTTGCTGTTGTGCTCGTGAGCAAAGCCATCTCAGGATAATTGGAGTAGTAGTCGATCATCAGTAAATACTCTCTGCCTCTGAAGTGGAACAGGTCCGTTCCAATTTTTTCCCAGGGGTGCTCCGCCATCATGTCTGTGAGCAGTGGTTCTCTTTGCTGTCTGTTATGGTAAGTAAGGCAAGTGGCACAGTCTTTGATCATCTCTGCTATGTCACGATTCATGCCTGGCCAGTAAACAGTCTGTCTGGCTAGTCTCCTTGTTTTCTCTATGCCCAAGTGCCCTCTATGCAGTATTCGGAGGACCTCCTTCCGTAGCTTTGTTGGGATGACTATTTGGTCACCTTTCAGCAACAGGCCATCAGCTACCGCCAACACCTCCTGGAATGAGTAGTTGTCAGGAATCCGCCCTCCTGAGTCGTCTTCCTGTCCCTTTTTGGTCCCTACTCCGGTTCCTGGGTTTCCCCTGCACTCCCTATCACCGGGTTCCTACCTCAATCATCACCTACACCTGCTCATCTGCCACACCTGGTTGATTGTCTCCCTCCCTTTATAAGGAAGGAGAAGACAGTCAGCCAGTGCCGGATTATTGTTTAGCCACGTAACTATTACCGTTTCGTACTCTACATAATTAAGCCTATTTGTTCCTAGGTCCCAGTTTTCCGCTCTCAGTATTCTGTTTTTCATCGAGTTACTTTGTGTTCCTTCCTAGTACTTGTGTACCGAACCCAGCCTGGACTCCAACTCTCCCCGTGTGCCAAACCCTGCCTGGACTCCGACCCACCCTGTGTAACGAACCCTGCCTGGACCACTACCTTCTCCGTATAGCGAACCCTGCCTGGACCACTACCCTCTCTGTGTACCGAAGCCTGCCTGACCCCCTGACCATTCTCGCCTGCCGGACTGGAGCCTTACACCCTACCCACTCACACTGACCTCAATAAACATTATTATTGTTTTTCATCTCTGCTTCTGGTTCCTTACCTTCTCCTGTGCCCAGTCCTGACAGAATAATCCGGCCAGTATGGATCCAGCAGAGATGGACGCTATGCGCCAGGCCGTGACCCACCAAGGCACCATGTTGGGTTCCCATGTGTCAGCCCTCCAGGGTATGGAGGCGTCGCTCCAGGCCCTGTCGTCCGACCTGCAAACCGTCCGACAACAGGTCAGATCTGCTTAACCCCCACCCCAGCCTGATGTCATCCGTGAGCCCTGGGTGGCATCACCCGCAAGGTATGAGGGTGATGTGGAGGGTTGTCGTACCTTTTTGCTACAGTGTGGTCTTGTGTTTGACCAGCAGCCTCGTACCTACGCCACGGAGAGATCCAAGATCGCCTTTGTCATCAGTCTGCTAGGGGGAGAGGCCCTGAGATGGGGGGCCGCCGTCTGGGAGAGACTCGAGGTAGGGGCAGAGTCCTATGCTGTGTTCACCACTGACATGAAGAAAGTGTTTGATCATTCCACCACGGGTAAACAAGCCTCTAGACGGTTACTAAGCAAGCTACTCACAGTGTGGCAGAATATGCTATCTCCTTCCGCACTCTTGCTGTAGAGAGCGGTTGGAACGCCAAAGCCCTGCTAGCTGCGTTCCAGAACGGCTTAACAGACGCCATCAAGGACGAGTTGGTGTCCTACCCCGAGCCGGATTCCTTAGACGACCTTATTGCGCTGTCCATGCGGGTGGACAACCGTATGCGGGAACGCAGGAGGGAGAGACGCCAAGGAGAAAGCAGGTCCACACCAGCCAATCGACTGCCATTGAGCAACCAGGCTACCGTGAGTACCAATAGCACACCCCCTACCTCTGTGTCTGACGTCGAAGCCGAACCCATGCAATTAGGCCGGTCTGGCCTTTCTGAGGAGGAATGGCGGAGACGCATGGTTGCTCGATGCTGTTTGTATTGTGGGGAACCGGGTCACTACGTATCCTCGTGACCTGTCAAACCTTTAAACGACCGGGTCCGCAGGTTTTAGGAACCCTCCTAGCGGGCCAGACCATGGGTGGTTCCTCAGCTAGCTCCCGTAACACGTTGTCTGCTACTGTGCATTATGAGGGTCAATCCACTCCTTGTTCCGCGTTGCTTGATTCGGGGGCGGAGGATTGTTTTGTTGACCAGGAATTCATCCTTCAATTGGGTATTCCTACCACATCCTTAACGAAAAGCATTGACGCTAGGACCATCGCTGGGCAACTAATTTCCCGTATAACCACTAAGACACAACCCGTCCGGTTACAATTATCTGGTAATCACTTCGAAGAGGTCTCATTCCTTGTTGTCCCGTCACCCCAAATACCCATCATTTTGGGACACACATGGTTCAAAAGACACAATCCCGTTATCGATTGGGTTTCTGGTCGTGTCACAAAATGGAGTCCTACGTGCCATAACCAATGTCTGACGTCTGCTGGTTTACCTCACGTTCCCAGTCCGAAGTGTGACATGCCTCCAATAGATCTGTCTCAGGTCCCGGCTGCTTATCACGATCTGGAGGAGGTGTTCAGTCAAGACCATACCCTCGTCCTACCCCCCCACCGTCCTTACGATTGTGCTATACAGCTGCTCCCCGGTGCTCCATTCCCCAAGTCCAAATTATACAGCGTTTCCAAACCGGAACGTCAGGCCCTTGAACACTACATCCACACTTCCTTGGCTGCCGCTCACATCCGCCCGTCCTCGTCTCCCTTGGGGGCGGGGTTTCTCTTTGTCAGCAAGAAGGATGGTGGATTTCGTCCCTGTATCGATTTCCGGGGTCTGAATGATATCGCCGTAAAAAATAAATACCCTTTGCCATTAATGAATACAGCTTTTGATTCCCTCCAAGGTTTGACTGTATTCACCAAGTTGGATCTCCGGAATGCTTACCATCTGGTCCGGATGATGGAGGGCGACGAATGGCTCACAGGTTTTAACACCCCAATAGGACATTTCGAGTACCTTGTGATGCCGTTCGGGTTAACCAATGCCCCCGCTGTTTTTCAGCAATTCATTAATGATGTGTTACGGGATTTCATAGGGTTGTTCGTTTTCGTCTACCTGGATGATAATCTTGTTTTTTCTCCAGATCCAACCACCCATGTTCAACACATGTCAGACAGGTGTTGCAGCGTCTTCTGGAGAACCAGCTCTTTGTTAAAGCGGAGAAGTGCCAGTTCCACACCAGGACCACCTCCTTTCTGGGTTTTGTGGTTGAGGAAGGCAAGCTCAAAATGGACCAGACGAAGGTCACCGCTGTGCTGGATTGGCCCACACCCAGATCCCGTAAGCAACTCCAATCGTTCCTTGGTTTTGCCAATTTTTACAGACGGTTTATCCGCAACTACGATCAGGTGGCTTCCCCGCTAACGGCACTCACCTCTACGCTACGGCCGTTCATCTGGACCCCAGCAGCTGACCACGCCTTCCGGGACCTCAAGGAACGGTTTACCTCTGCGCCGGTGCTGGTCCAACCTGATCCCACGCGGCAGTTCATCGTGGAGGTTGATGCCTCAGGATCTGGCATTGGTGCCGTGCTGTCTCAACGGTCCGTTGAGGATGGTAAGGTGCATCCTTGTGCATTCTTTTGCACCAGGTTCTCTGCAGCCGAGAGGAACTATGACGTCAGGAACCGGGAGTTGTTGGCAGTGAAGACTGCTCTGGAGGAATGGCGGCACTGGCTGGAGGGAACAGAGCATCCCTTTGTTGTGTGGACGGACCATAAAAACTTGGAGTACATTCGGACAGCCAAACGCCTGAATGCTCGTCAGGTCAGGTGGGCTTTGTTTTTTGGGAGATTCGCTTTTTCAATAACATACAGGCCCGTTTCCAAGAACGGGAAACCCGATGCCCTTTCCCGTGTTTACGACCTGGAGGACTCGGTTCCACCTTCGCCTGACACCATCATTCCCAACCAGTGTGTTGTTGGCGCCGTCACCTGGAGCATCGAGGAGGAGGTACTGGCTGCTCTTCGGACTGATCCGGGTCCCGGTAACGTACCCCCCAACCTTCTATACGTCCATGAGAACCTCCGTTCCTCTGTCCTTAACTGGGCTCATTCCTCTCGCCTTGTGTGTCATCCGGGTGTCTCCCGCACTAAAGCCTTTGTGGAGAGGAGGTTTTGGTGGCCCACCATGACTGCCGACGTTAAGTCTTATGTTTCTGCCTGTCCCACCTGTGCCC
>JACXGM010014801.1:0-21800 GCA_016801145.1 Umbra pygmaea | reverse complement strand
CCTTCTACACAATCTTCCTCAGGGTCCGGTCACCTCTTGTCGTTGTGCAGCGTTTTTTGCCACACTTTTTCCTTCCCACAGACTTCCCACTGAGGTGCCTTGATACAGCACTCTGGGAACAGCCTATTTGTTCAGAAATTTCTTTCTGTGTCTTACCCTCTTGCTTGAGGGTGTCAATGATGGCCTTCTGGACAGCAGTTAGGTCAGCAGTCTTACCCATGATTGCGGTTTTGAGTAATGAAACAGGCTGGGAGTTTAAAAGCCTCCGGAATCTTTTGCAGGTGTTTAGAGTTAATTAGTTGATTCAGATGATTAGGTTAATAGCTCGTTTAGAGACCCTTTTCATGATATGCTAATTCTTTGAGATAGGAATTTGGGGTTTTCATGAGCTGTATGCCAAAATCATCAGTATTAAAACAATAAATGACCTGAAATATTTTAGTTGGTGTGCAATGAATCTAAAATATATGAAAGTTTAATTTTTATCATTACATTATGGAAAATAATGAACTTTATCACAATATGCTAATTCCTTGAGAAGGACCTGTACATGTTCATGAAGAAAGACAAGCTTGATATGAGATTTTAAGTATAGGTTCTATTTGAATTCAATCATGTAGAGCAGGGGTTCCCAAACCTCTCCTCGGGCCTCTCCAAACATACCAAGGTTGTTTTCACCATAAACTAACACACCTGATTCAATTAGTCAACTACACATTAAGCCTTTGATTTAATCAGGTGTGTCGTTTCAGGGTTAAAACAAAAACATGGTCTGAATAAAGAGGCCCGAGGAGAGGCTTGGGAACCCCTGATGTAGAGTAAGAGTTGTTGGTAGAATAAATCGATGCAGTTAGAATGTTGGGAAAGGATGTAATGCGCGTGTGAAAATTCTATAAAAGTATTCAACTTTAAAATGACCATATCTATGTCATCGATTGTTAAAAATTGTTAGAAAGGGCACTATGTAATTTTGGGAGGTATATTTTAACATATTGACATACAATTGTCAAAATGCTGTCAGTTCCACTTTAAGGTATGCTCAATTAAACAGGTTTAACCGTTTTCATTTTTCAATTCCCACTAAATGAATGGATTTGACATACTGCCACATGTCTTAACTGTTGGTTTAGTGAGGCATTTCCCTGAGGTTTAGGTCCGACCTCTCTGAATATTACAGCTATTACTTACTTAATAATCTTTTGACCCTAGTCCCACTTCAGAGAGGGCAGTCCTCACACTTTGTACTTTCATTTCTCAAGTCTTTCCAAAACCAAAATATTTTTATGCACCAGTACGTTTGATTCTCAGTAGTCATGGAATTTCTGTCTATGTTGTTGTATTGGCCAGACAGTGGCATGTGAAACTGTTGACAAAGCCATCTTTTAGTTTCCTCCTAACTTTAAATATACTAAGTTTCTTTCTTGCACATTTCCTCAAAATACAGTCACCAGCCCTTCTATGAAATCTGCTTGCTTTTATTTGTCCTAACAGTTGTAAACCACGATCTGAGCCAAAAGCCTTTTTTGTGTGTCCAGTGTTTACAGTCTGAAGTCCAAGGTAGTTTCTGTGCTTTTGTACTCTGGTGTCCAAATGGAATTTTACTCAAGAGAAATGTTCTTTAGAAAATCTACGTTAGAACTTTTTGTATAACTGTCTGCATGGTTTGTTTATATTCTTTCCATTGTCAGTGGATGCTGTGGTGTAAAGACTTTGAAAGCTAATATCACTGCAGAAGCTAGATACTAACAGTTTAAGAAACACTTGTTCTTGTTCTCCAGCCTATCTACCATAACACTTCCTCTTTTCATCACCCATTCATTTCCTTTTACAATACACCTTATGGTATTTCCTCTATTATTTTCTAAGCCATTCTGTTTTAATGGAGGTATTTTTAACCCGATAATGGCTAATCAATATCTAATAATGATGTCTTGAATCATGTTGTAATGCACACGTTTGAGTCTTTACATTTACACAGTTGATGTATGGAATTTTCAACATGAAAACCCTTTCAAAGGCTACAGAATGGATATTGTAACAACGTTAGAAGTAGGTTGGATTGATTTGATCTAGTGCTTATTATTTTGACACTGCTCAAGAAACGTTTGGAAACAGGTTGTTGCAATGTCCGACTGATTTCTTAAACTGCCCATCCTAGTTCTCCTTCTTGTCTTGCAGATATTATCGGTATCACTGTAACTTTAGTAGCATATACCTATTTCTCTCCTTGGCCATTTAGATTTTTCCTTCAGCTCCATAGTTATTTATGTTTTGCTAGGTCATTCCACACGGTGAAATCATGATTAAACTCTTTAATTTCTAATGTCATGTCTTTATTAAGTCTGGCACTTATCTTCCTCTTTTTCTCTGATCTAATTGACCCCTCTGCTCATCTTCCGGTGTACCATGGTGCACCACAAACAGAAATACATTCCATCATCCAAAAGCTGCTATTTGTAAAATGTCAAGCCTTAACAAGGAAACTACTTTCTCTTTCAAGTTGAATAGCTTACAAATGCTTCATATTTCTTCATATTAAAAAATAAATAATAAAAAAAGATTTTTGTTACCCTGTAATGCATGGGCTAAAATGCATTAATCCTACACTGCTGTTTCACATTGCTTGAATTTCATCACGTCAGCTCAAATCCCCTTTTTTTCTTTACATATGTGTACATATTTTCCAAACTTTTTAAACAACTAAATATCGAGATATATATCCTTAGTGGTTAAAGCTACAAAATATATTGAGATATTCATTTTGGTCCATATCGCCCAGCCCCCTCACACACACCACACACACACAGATGCAAAAGCACACCTGAAGGCTCATGCTGGGGAGAATTCTGCTGTTAATACATGGGCTAAACTTTACTGTACAGCCAACACAGATTTGATTAACGTTACAATTCAAAAAACCAAACACTTGTTTTTTCCTAGTCAAATGGGGTACCACAGTGTGAGAACCACCGATTTAGCTCTACAGGAGGTGTTTTATTGCTACAGTGGTTTTACTTATAAGTACTGTTCTAGCTCAGTTTTGAGTTTGGAGACTTTTACAATGAACATTAACATAGCTAGATAGCTAGTTAGCCTGTAAAGTTGAGAAACTTTTGCATAATAACCCATTTGTGACGAAACTACAAATAGTAACTAGAGAACTGTAACGTGGATTAGATGGATTTCTATGGCCTGTATTGACTATGGTACAGGCTACTTGAGTGTGTTGATGTCCTGACGAGAGGTCTTATCCTCACTGGAGCATCATAGCCCAGCCACTTCTCTTGGAAACGGTGATCTTCAGTCGCCTCTTGTCAACAAAGTGATATGAACACACAGGGTCGTTTTGGTGGTTTCTTTAAGTTGAGTGCTTTCAGCCAAAGCACCTCATTGTCTTTAGGTAGTGTGTGCAAATCGTAAAGCACCTCACAACTGCACTCGCTTTGTAAATATGGTCGGTAATCAAAACACTGCTGCTGTAGGAACAGTTTTCGTTTCTGCGAATTATTGTGACATCCTCTCACTGAACATATAATTCCTGATTTAAGGAAAACCATTTCCCAAAAAGTGTTGTTATAGTCACAATACAGAGTTAATCAGAAATGTTAATGCGGGGAGCTGAGAATTAATAACCGAAAGCTGTAACCGGAAGTATTACACAAAATCTAACAACCTCCGCCCAGATTTCCATCTTATAGGGATGAGCATGGTTATTCAAGTATCCGGATATCCTTGAATAAATTTGTCTTCAAAAACTTATGAGAGTAGTTGGATCAACTTTTTTTAATGAAAAACACTGCTCTAAATTACATAAAAAATATGCTTTGCACATGTCATTTAATATTTAGTATTATTATTATAATACGTTTTCCCCCATTTCTCCTCTCCCAATTCCTTCTATCAACTCCTTGTGAACACCACACAGATCTCTAGATGGTTTATTCAACCACATGTTGCCGAGCATTCTTTTCACACTGCTCATCCAACATGGAAGCCTTTAGTCAGCTCATGTACGGGATGATTTTATTCACGACTAAACTTCCGCGATTGAATTTACAGGCGCACAATCTGAACACAAGGATTCGCTGGAGAGCGATGTGGCAGGATAGATAATCGGACTGAGTTAACCCAAATCCTGAGCAGTGCTAGCCAATTTCCGCTGCCTTGTGCGGGAGGTCCAGGGAAATTCAGAACTCAGTCTGGCTCGAACCACTGACTATCATGATGTAGACTGTCCTGCAATAAAGCAACCTAGCCCACTATGCCACGCGGACCCCCGTGTTATGAATTCTAATAGTTCTGACGTTTAATATGTTTAGAAAATAAGCAATAGAGTAAGGCTGTGACCCTGCATTCTGCACTCAAACCCGGGGAAATCGCTAGCAAGTGGAGGGAGGTGTGGAGGTATTACCAAAATAACATCTAATGTACAGTAATCTTTATAAGAGCAAGATCATTTTATTGAAAATGATGGAACGACAATGAACATAAATTCTTCGTATTATTTACGTAAATATAGAAAATGGTATTAGTCCATTCTGGCGATAGGCCTAACATTGCAAGGTTATTGATCTCATACAGTCAAGGCAGCGCTCAATCCCAAAAACACCTGCACCACTTTGTGCAACAGCCTCTCCACCTGGAGGTCGGGGACAAGCTGACAAATGTGTAGCAGAGTCAAACTTCACAAACCAATGACCCCAGCCAGGCCCGGCCAGATGCCACAGATGCCAGCCAACGCACTCCTGCACCCACATGGTCGGTGCTGCAACCCTTTAACAAATGTTTGAGGACTACTACAACCATGCGTGATAACCAAAACAGCTAAGTTGCCTTCTATTTCAGCAAGACGGCTTGCTTGTAAATTTACTCCATCCTCGCTTCTTCCCTAAACATTTGGATATGCTCAGTTTCCTGGATAATAAAGGCTAATGAAATTGTGTTAACTATTTTTATTTTACTAGTATCCATGTGGTATAATCGGCTATTTATTTATTTTAGAATGTGTCATTTCACACGGTATCCTCTTGAATTAAAGTTAATACGAATTATTTTTCCATTCCTGTCTTTTGTTTTTATCAAGTAAAGCCTACCTAATGTGTTCTAATGTTGTCCAATGTATATTTTTATATACAATAATAGACTAAGCGTTTTATTTAACCCAATATTAATCGTTATTGCGTCGAGTAGCCTTGGTCTGGAGATGCAGGTTATTCTTTTTTTTTCAATAAATGGATCTGGAATTTGTTTTCTTTATTTAACCCTTATTTAATCTAATATCTTAACAGTCGCAATTCTTGCCACAATGTGTAGTGGTTCATGTGTTTACAGTAGGCTTTGCATCATGGCAGGCTAATTACATAATGAACCAGCAGCAGCATAAACAAAATATAGACTATCCGGATAGTATAAAATAATTTTGGATACTAATTGAATACTGAAATATTTAAATAAATGCCCATCACTACCATCTCATGAAATGCATGTTTGACAACTTTCATACACAGAGCAATTTTATTCACATTTGTATGATATGTCACAAATTTGATTTGTAACACATTAGACAAATTGTAATTATTGAATTCTAACCTATCATACAATTAAATTACTTTGTATTCTTAAAACGGGGACCTGTTGTGCCCCATGAGATACCCTTTTACGGTGTTATACAATAATTTGCAGTGCATCTTAAAACCGCTCATTTATCACAAGCTGTCCATCGTTCTGTCACATTTTTTCCCAGAAGGCTAACCTCTCCTCTTTATTTCTCCCTTCCAGACAATGACTCCGACAGGGCAGGGCCGGCCCGACTCTCCTGTCTACACCAACCTCCAGGAGCTGAAGGTGTCCCAGTCCAGCCTGCCCCCACTCCCCACTCTCTCCCCACTGCACATGCTGGGAGACTGGGAGACCCACAAGGACCTGTCCGGTAGACACTTCTACTTTAACCGAGCCACTGGAGAGCGCACGTGGAAGCCACCCCGCACACGAGAAGCTAGCGGCAGTACCAGCAGCAGCCGGAGTGACCACCACTGCATGGCAGAGTTAGAGGTAGGTGCCAAACCAATCTGGAAGCACATTATATCAGAATGTACAATAACATAGAAAATAAAAAGAGAGAATGTGATGAGAAATACGCCCACCCAGGATCCAGAATTAACACCCACCAAGCACCAAATGCGGGTAGATTTTAAGTCTGAGGAGTAAATTTCAGAAGGTTATCCACCATACTGGCTGGTAAATGTTCATACTAAATGTCAAGTAGTAAAATATCTGGCTCAGGAAATGACTTATCAGAGGCTGCGTTAGATTTCAGAAGTCTGCGTTTTTAAAACGCGGACTCCAAAAATCTTGCGTACAGTCACATTCAAATGGGCAGTAGGTCAGACCAATCAAAATATGTCGAATTTTGAGAGAAACCAGTAACGGAGTGCTATTGCCCTCATGGAAAAGCAGGGTGATTGATCATAGTAAAATATGGAAGTATTTAATTTATAATAAAGAGGAACCTGAAAACATTGCAGTGCCAGTTTGTAAAAGGTGTTTCATTGTTTGTCTCATAAAGTAGGCAGGACTATACTGTACCTCTCAAAGCATATGTTTGACAACTACTGATCTTTAAAAACATGACAGGTGTGATAACAGAAATGAAAAGAGTATATACAAATATCTTGACAGTTTTAATAAGTCCCCTGCAATTGTACACAACACATTTTAATTTGCACACGAAATCATTCCACGTTTTACTTCACTACCGAGTTCTGACCAGTCGTATACAATAAACATGCACTCAGAACGCGTGTATTTGTTCTTCATTAATCTACATTAATTATAGTAGCATTACTTGTAGATAAATACCATTACATATTATATGTGTAACTCATTCATTTATTTTATTTTTAAATTTGAATTTATATTCAGACATGCAGATAAAATTGGTTTTGTATACAAACATTCACACATTCAATAGACACAGCCTATGATTAAATTACTCAATTGGATCATGCCCAGAGACAGTTGTTACCACCCACTTCTTTCTCAAGAAACCAAATTACACTGATCCATTTATTTCATTACAAGTCTGCACCCAACATGATCTGGCAATCAATGTCTTTCACTGTTGATTAAAAATACACTAACTTGAAGGATAATACAATAAAAAAAAATTATAAATCATACAATGTGATTTTCTGGATTTTTGTTTTGGATTCCGTCTCTCACGGTTTGTGTACCTATGATAAAAATTACAGACCTCTACATGCTTTATAAGTAGGAAAACCTGCAAAATCAGCAGTGTATCAAATACGTGTTCTCCCCACTGTATCTTTCAGTAAGAACTTGGTAAAGTAACTTTCCCAACACTGTTTTCCAGCCACAGATCATCTCCAGTTCTTCCGTTTTCACTACATGATTCACCATCGCTCTCTTGCCGCAGGTCTGCTGCTAGTTAACATTCATTCAATAGCTGTAAATAGGCAACATTTACCTCAAGTAAGCCAATCTTTGAAACAATAAACCACCGATGGAAAGGAGGATGAGAAATCCTCACATAAGAAAATGTTTCTGTGAGAAATTGAGTTTCAGAGATGGAGTTTCAAGCCGCTGGCTTCAGAGGCTGTGGGGATGAGTTTTTCTATGTGTTGCAGCGCTACAAATAATCTGAACTTTATTAACCGTTAATCAATTATTTTACCGATTTAAGGTGAGCCAAAAAGATAATTTCAGACACCTGTCCCCTCCTAAAATGTAATTTTTATCAATTGCACACTGATAAAAAAGTAAGAAGCCTGTCTAAACACAGGTAGATAGCTTAATTGTAGAATGGCACTGTTGTTTTCAGTACTTTGTGCACTGGCTATTGACACAAAGGTACATATTGTATTGGGGGCTTGGTAAGCCAAAAATGCAACAGAATTTTGTATCTCTTCAAATGTGGCCCTTTTTGGCCTGTTTTACTTTGTCTCCTGAACCATGAACCTAACTGTATGTGTGTGTCCTCTAACAAGCATGATTGGTCCTCTCCATTTGAACTTCTTCATTATTTCTACACATTGGTGCTATTTTCACCTCTATTTGATTGTATTTGTTGCCTGATTCATTGAGTTTTTTCCATGATGAATGTTAGCATGTTACTAAATACTTATACCCCAGTGAAACAGAGGTCATGAAAGGCCAAAACACATTCTCTTGAGAAAAGGAAATTAAATTAAAAATTTACCATGTCAATGTTGATAACATTCATTTAAATGAATTATTGGAGGTGTGAATAGTCAACACCTATTGTTTTCATAAAATCAACATTTTGTGGGTATGGTTTTCCCATATTCTTTAGTATAAAATATAGCTCAATAGCTGTTACTTTCTACTTTTTTGTTCAGCTTTGATTGTCATTTACATTCTGAACTGAACCGTCTGTAAGGGGAATTACTGAGGAAGTTGAATCCAGCACGTTGACACTTTCCACATTCTAGCGAATGTCTCTAATGACTCATAATAAATGGACTACTTCTCAGTTCAAGTGTTGGGAATAAATGTAGCAGGCAGGTCTGGTTACGTGTGAGGCCCAGTTCAGTCCTCTTGTTATGCCCCTCCCTGATTGTGACGCTGAAACTGTAAATCAAACCAGGTCAGGACAGAAGGAGGTTTACTATATATAAGTGTCAGTAAGAGACTCGCTTCAAATGTGGGATTTGCCAGCTGTAACACTGCAGTTGACTGGAACAGATTGTGTTTGACTTAAACGGCAGCCTATTCCCTCTGCAATGCTACAGTAAACAAATGCTGACATGCTGACTGTTGTATATAGCAAGCTAGGCATATGTATTTGCAATATATCCACAAGCCCCGAGAAGCTTTATTGCTCATATAAACTGGTAAAACGTTACGTCATGTCATTCTTGAGGTATACAGTCTGGTACCATGGCTATCAGCCATTCAGCATTCAGGATATAAACTACATGGTTTTGAAGTTTGACCACAGCCCTATTAGCCATGGAGAAACTTAGTTAACTTATTGGAGTTTCTGGTATCAGTTATGATGTAGCCCATCTAGCATTGATGGCGGTAGCCTAAAGCATTTGAACGGCCAAAGATGAGAAGGGTTGTTTACCTGTTACTGATGGCAAAGATGGGTATTTGAACTGGAAGCAAGTAAAAAGTAGATATTTTTTATTTAATAAATGGGTGCACTCAATTTTGGTTTCATGTGGTGTTAGTGATATAACACTTCCTCTGAGAGGTGGACGTGGTTGTGAATCGCATCCATCAAAATAACTGCTGGTAAATAAACACTAGATTTCATAGTTGCTCACAGACTTTTTTCTGAAAATGCACAGCTAAAATGTTGTATTTCAGTAAAGTTTTTTGTATATGTTATGATAATACACTACTGTTGGTTTCTAAAGGTAAAACCAGAGCCATTCACATTGATTGATACATTCATGTAAAGATGTCTGACTGACATGAGTTATGAAATATTAACTTTTTTACACACAATCACGTTGTTTCTTTTTGTCCTACCTCCCCGCCAATATGCAGCGTCTGTCTTCTGAGGAGAACTGTCACAGCAGCACCTACTCCAGCCAGTCAGACAGTCAGTATGGCTCGCCCCCTAGAGGCTGGTCTGAGGAACTGGATGAACACGGACACACACTCTATGTTTGCGAACACACTAATGAGAAGGTACTGTGGTTTCTGTGTTGGTTCATGCATGGTGACCATTAATCCTTTGGTCGAAAGACTGACCGGGATGATTTTGGATGGTTGATTTCACTTGTATTGTTCAATTTTATAATTGATTTTAAACTACTAACTAATGGATAAGTCTTTGTTGTGTTATTATGCAACCTAATTTTCCATAACAAGTTTGTCACTGTGTTCAGCGCTGACTAGTGTTTGTGTTCATAGTGGATAAAGCATGTGGACGAGCAAGGCAGGCCCTACTACTACAGTGCTGATGGCTCCCGGTCCGAATGGGAACTACCCAAAGTAAGTGACCTTATGTAACACGTGTCTAATGGCAAAGACTATGTAAAAAAACTTGTCTAATATTAGTGATTATGAGGCCAGTACTTTTCAGTACTTTTTCAAGTCAGGTTTTCAAAATGTTAATCAATAGAACCGGCGGAGAACGGTTCGATGCGGTCCACTCCCATAAAATCTGTCCATGACAGAATACAGCGATGAGCGTTGCACCTGTTTTCCATTGTCAGGGTGGAGATTAGACCATCTTGTCATTATATTTATTATTTATTTTAGTGGTGTCACATGTCCTGGTGCCTCATTCCTTTTCCACCAGTGTAATTTAGTCTGTCTGGTCACCTGAAGAAGCCTAATGTACTTGACCCTGGCTATTAGTGGCTTGTTATTCTGCTGTAATCTGGTTGGTTAAGCAGAGATCAGAGAGATAGAGAACAGGCATTAGTCTTTCATTTGGCTCGCTGACCAGCGGGACGAGCGGAAATCCAGGAATAAACACAGACCAACATGCATACTGCTGAGATCCATGGGCAGGGTGCACTGGTGTCGGTTAGAAGGCCCGCAAGGAAGCCCCAGCAGGGGGGTCCTATCTGGGAGGGGTCCTACTGATGGGTGACCGATGATCCGCTGGGCCAACAGACGAGAGGTGTGGAGAGGAGGTTCTAGAAGACACAGACTGTTCTACCATCTTTGTTGTTATTTAGTGGAGCACGAGTTAACCTTTCAGCTCTCTTTCTGTCACCCTCAACCACCCCTCCTTTCCTCCCTCCCACCCGTCTCACTCCTGACCTCCATAGTATGCCGTGTCCTCTCCCCAGCCAGGCGATCCCCCAAAGAGTCGCAGTTTGGAGCGGAAACTGCCGGATCCCATCGTCCTGACCAAGTGGAGACACAGCACCTACGTGCTAGATCTCAACGACAAGGTAAACTTCACTCGGTCTACCTGAACCTAACAGCAGCTATGCTACTTTAGGGCGATGAAGACGTGTGGAAATTTTTTTAAATTGTTTTTGAAAAACTTTCAAACAGATTTATTTTCTTCTGTTGGCTCTTTTGATTAAGTTACATTTTGACTGTGATTGTGGTTTGAATTCTAAATGCTGATTGGCTAAATCCATGGCATGATACTTTTTATCCTTTGGTCAAAAGATGTGTTTCAGATTGGTCTCTGAAAAAAAAAGAGCTGATAAAGTTATTTGTCAAATAATTTCAACTTAACTACAGTGAATCTGCCGGTTTGTTTTTCTAGAAATTTCCACCAGTAGTTTTGGAAATTCGCCTTTGTATTTTATGTACTTTATGGAAAATGTAACCGTTTCAACAAGGTGTTAGTTCCAAACACTGAAAGTAGTTGGAAGAAAATCTTTGTAGCCTTTACTAGCAAATATCAATAGATGTAATTAGGGCATGTGAGCAATGTTTTTATAATTAAAATAATACTTAAAATCTCCTGAAACTGGACGGTACATGGTTTTATGTTTTGATTACTTCATGGATTTTTAGCTAGCTACATTTTTAGAATGTAGCAACCATTGATCACCAGTCATGTTTGCACTTTTGCTCTTAGTAAACATGCTGAATGTTATTCTTTTGCCTTATTTTACAATTTATAGTCTATAGGGGTGTATTTTGTTGTCAATGGTTCCTCCAGGCCTGGCTTGGGTTTCAGTGACTTCAACCCCTGAATAGTTTGCCGCTAATGTGGGTGTTGAGTGTAAAATCCACCCAAAGTAATCCATTGCTCCTTTCACGCAAACGTCCAGTCACATTCAATGTAGGCTAAACCATGCTTTCAAAGCAAACTCCTTGGAACTAGTCTGTGGTTCCAGGTAAGTCGGGAGCCCCCGTGTTAACTAAAAGGTCTGACCCAGGTCTGTGTGCTTCTCTTCCAGTTCTCTTTCAAAAAACTCAGGCACTTTGGCTCTGGCCATCCGTTGGGCAGATTTGGTCGCTCTCTTTACCTTGGTAAAGTTAGTATCCCCCAACATGACTCCTCCCTCACCCCCGGCCTCCACCGGAGACTACCAGATTCTTAATCAAATTGATTAGAAATGCCTAAATAAAAATGAGTTACGGCAGATGCTCTGTTCATTTATGTGTAAGACAAACCAAATCAATGTTGATTTAACCACTGCTCAATGATCTAGTTTGTACCATAAGTTACAATAGATTGCTGTTTTGACTTTAGATACTGTGCTGTAAGCACCAAAGCATTCTTCCTCACTAACCACAAACTGACCATAATCTAACCAAAGTCTTCTTTACTTCATAGTGTCTATCTTCATTTGAATCATAATAATGTGCTCCAGAACACAAACTAATCATAGTTTTCATTCTTCTGTCTTGTGTCCATCTTCATCATAAACGTCATATTATTAAATTATCATTATTTTATATTGATAACCTCATTGTTTCATATCACTGTCTGTGTCGATGTGTAGGATTGTGGCCCTGCATCTCCCAAGCAGAGGTCTCCTGACACAGATTCCTCTTCTTCATCTCCCAAGTCCCCTTCATCCGTTAGTATTCCCTGGCTTTTGCTTCACAACAAGAAACATCCATCTGGCTTTTTATACCTTCCCTGTCTGTGCGTAGCTTTTACCCGGAGTTGTAAAAAGTTAAAGTACTCAGTTGGGTTCACCCCTTTTGGGAAGTTGCTAAATAAAAACCTAAATGAGCACACATGAGAGTTTATAACTAACTAGGAACCGTAATTGATCATGTTTTACTATTTCTATTCATTTCATCGGTCACTGGTTAGTTCTAAACCACCTTTACCTGGTCATTTTGTTCTTAACCAGGAACTAGGAAGGAAAACGTGTGAACTCAAACGAACCCCAAAAAGTTATTTTACTTTGTACGGTACTTTTTAAAACCCTGCTTTTACCCAAAATAATGTATCCTATGCATCTATTACTCTTTCTCACTTGCATGTTTTCTACTCTGTTCATCACAGTAGCCAACATCCATTCTACTATCCAGTCCTATCTGGGTATATTTTTGTTAGGGTAAATTAGTCTTCACATTATGGGACTGTTGACTCTCATCAGTAGTTTGTCCATCTTGTGTTTATAGCACCCTCTACTGGCAGTACATGGGCCCACGCTCTGTTTCCCCTAGTAGTTATTGGGTTTCTGTGAAAATCTTTGTCATGGTGTGTTTGTGTGTGCACAAGCATTTCTGTTAGTATGTAATTATTGCCTGCGCCTCGTTAGTTTGTTGTTTCAATATCTTCTGTGTCTTACCATCTACTGGCTTTTTTTACCCTTGAGTGTATCTCTGAAAGATTGGTACCCACAAGGTTTCTGGTCAGGTCCCCTTTAGGGAATGGCTATTTTCAGTTAAGTGGTTAGGATGAGGGTAGTCAGTCCAAACTTTTTTTTATTAGGTTTAGACACTGGTTAGGGTTTGCATTATAGCTAGATTAAGTTTAGGCATAGATGTGAGGTTATTGAGTATAAAGTTAGGTTTATGTATACAGAATGTGTAACATTGATTTCTGGATCATGCGTGTGTTCATGCAAAACTCCTTCGTCTGACTTTCCTCTGTTTCCATTCAGCCCTCTGAAAAGTGTGGAGTTTTAAACGTCACCAAAATCACTGAGAATGGCAAGAAAGTTAGGTAAGCCCTACAGTCTGTTAATCTAAATACTTCACTGGGAAAATGTAGCAGCATACATGTGAAACATCTGTAGTGTACAGACAAAAGAATTGACACCCAAAAAATGATATTGGACCAAGTTGACTGAGAACATTGAACTACATTTAAGTTATTCAACAGATGCTTTCACCCAGAGCAACTTTCATTAGCACGTACACGCATGGATGGATACGAGCGTCTGCTGAATGACATTGTCGTGGATTTATAGAAATACTGGAAGGACTGGTTGATGAACGGTTGTGTTTTGATGTGGTTCGTTTCAACAGGAAGAACTGGACTTCATCGTGGACAGTACTACAGGGCTCCTCGTTACTCTTCGCAAAAGGACAGGGAAGTGGCACCACCTGGGTACGTACCTTATCCACCACCTTTCTCCGAATCTTCTTGTTTGAAAGAATGTACCAGTTTGTGTAGTGGAAGCCATTATATTGTATTACAAATATTTGTTAAAATGTGGCCCTGAATACCGCCCTTACCTTTCCTGTTTTTCCCCCACAAAGTAAAGGAGGGTAATGCTTTATAACTACCTGGCTGTCTGTCTCTCCCTATTTAGTAGCAGTGTGCGTCACACCTCTTCCTGTCTGCTGTTTAGTTTGTCACTTTCGTTCATCTGTCTGTGACTCATTTTCCATCCCTTCCTCTCTCCTGTCCTTCCTCCTGTCCTCGTTTGAAAGTCGTACTACCGTAGTGGTTCCATACCTGAGCTGCTGCTTACTCTACTTGCCAACTGGAAGCGTTCGATCAAGCCCCGCCCAGCTGTTGCCTTTGGACACTCTGTCAATGGGCGTGCCCAGGCTGCCACTGTATGTGTCCCTCTGTCCCTGTGCATGTCTTCGATTTGTCCCCCTGCCTGTCCGTCACACTCACACTGTCATATTAGCTGCCCGTAGCTCATAAACTAATCTGATTGGGTGACCCAGGGAGTGGGAGTGAACGTTGAGTTTGAGGCATGTATTTCCTTTAGATTCTTTTCCTGATTTGATAAATTGAAGAACTTTTTGATAATATTCTGCACTTTGTCTGGGAGGAGATGTTTGGGAAGTTTTCTTTTGAAATGAAGACTATATGTAATTTCTGGTAGTTTGTTGTCAAATACACCAACAGAATTTGAAGAAGCTGTGTGGCGTTACAAACGTTAATGGCTTGAAGGTCCAGATCAGTCAAAAATAATGTTCCTACTACATTAATCAAGTGGATGATCGCTTCTTGTCTTCTTTCCATAGGAAAAACACTTAATCACAACTAGCCTCTCAGTTTAATAAAGCAAAGAGTCATTGATTGTAATCAACTTTACAGAAGAATGTGTGTGGTTTCCATAGCTACAGTAGGTATTTATTGGGCATGTGTCAAAATGTTCCTGCAGCCTGTATGCAAATATCATTGTAGAGATTCCCCATTAATTATGTGGTTCACAGATTGCACATTTGATCAAATTGTGGCTTGAAAACACAATACCAGTCTAAAAAAATGAATATTATTTGTCATGGGTTAGTTGCCAGACTACACGAGTGATCTGAATCTGAGCTAAATACGGTATTTTCAAGCAACTTTGCTGGACCTGTCAGATGTACTATACATTTTAGGACATGATAAAAGCACAGTGACAGTTTTATTACATCAAGAGACATGTCAAAGCGAAGCTTTATACACACCGTGACATATTATCTAATAAATATACAAATACTGATGCTGACACAATAGGGTGAAACGATAAGAACATAATTTTTAAAACAATGATGTAACGTATAATAGTGTTGGAAATTGCAAGTTGTCCAGTTACATTGGCTTCAGATAACCTTACTATGCTCTGCATCCATGTTGCTTGAAAAAATGTTTTCTAAGAAATCTCAGATGTGCTCTCCGGGCACCAACTCTTTTTTGCAGACTTCGGGACCTAAAATGTGATACATTGACCTTCTCTATAATACAGTACTAAATGTAATACAGTAATGTTCTCTAAAACACAGTACTAAATGTCCATGTTTGTTGTGTGTCACCTGTGCTCATTTTCAAGCTAACAATGCACTCATTAACTATGAATAACTATAACATGGTAACACTGTAGAACTATAAATAAGTATAACATGGTAACACAGTATAACTTTGAATAACTGTAACATAGTAGAACACTGCTTATGTTGTTTGTTATACATGAGATTTGAAATAACAACTGTGTGAAATGTAATCATGAAAGCAATATAAATATACTTCAGTGTGAGTCAGCTTTCCTCTGATTTGATCAATATTGAACTATTTCCTTGTAGAAGTTTGGAACAAACCAGTCAAAGCCAGAGTTCACTGTCGACCTAAGAGGAGGGTCGGTGGATTGGGCATCCAAGGATAAATCCAGCAAGAAACGCGTTATTGAGCTAAAGACCAGGCAGGGCACAGAGCTGCTGATCCAGTCAGAGATCGACAGTGTCATCAACGACTGGTACCGAGCCCTGACAGATACCATCAGTACACATGTAAGCACCACACCTCTGTTAAATATCTACACTTAAAATCTGCAATGAGAGACACTGTTTGTGCCGAAATAGTCTTGAAATTACTCCTGTTTGCAAGCAGTGTTGGAGAGAAGTCAGACTACTTCTGCTGTTAAACAGTAACCTAATGAGTGAGTTTCTGAATTAGAGTCATTTGTTTTTTGTTCCTTTTAAAATGTGACAATTATATTTACAATATTATTTCTCCTTCTCTGTTTTAAAACACAAGTACATCATTTATTATCCATTCGTTTTTATAATCAGTCTTTTATTTGTGTGGACTGCACCAATATAGAATAACATGAAGAGGCCTCGCCCTCAATGCATATGTGGATTGGGGGTTAGCAAAATGGAAGCATATATACATTAAAACAACATCAAAAAGCAGGGAGCAAACATAAATGTTTAAAGTATAATATATATAATTTAACTTGAAGGATAATATATTTAATATCTTGTCCAATTAGGATTGATGAGTAAAGTAACTTTACATCTGCCAGCCAAAGATCGTCTCTAGTAATCCTAGTTTAGCGGCACGGTTTACCGTACGGGACAACAAAAACCCACCAACAAAAAGGAGGATGAATCACAAAAGAAAGTTTTGTGGGAAATTGAGGTTTGGTTTAATAGGACTTTCAAGCTGCTGGCTACAGTATGATGCTGAGGCTGTGGAGATGAGTTGTTCTGTGTGTTGCAGCACTACTAGTAAATATCTAACCTCTCCTTGAAGTTTGTATTCAACATAATACCTCTTGATTAAATTGAATAAGTGAGGTGGATGTACACTGTTAAAAAAAATAAGGGAACACACAATCATCACAGTGTAACACCAGGTCAATTAAACTTCAGAGATATCAATCTGTCCAGTTAAGAAGCATAAGCAAATGTGAATCAATTTCACTTGTTTTAGTTCAAATGAAAGTGTGCACTGAAGAGGCAACAGCAAGACAACCCCCAAAAAGTGAATGGTTGCGGGTGGTGGCCACAGACAATTGCTCTCTCCTTCTTGACTGATTCTTCATTTTTGCGTTGTGCCAGTGTTCGAGACGGCATGAGGCGGCACCTGCAGCCCAGTCAGGTCGAACAGGTAGTCCAGCTCCTCCAGGATGGCTCATCCACAAGTGCCTTGCAAGAAGGTTTGCGGTGTCTCTAAGTGGTCTCAAGAACATGGAGGAGATACCAAGAAATGGGTCGTTAAATGAGGAGGAAAAGGAGGATCACTGCCTGAGCCCTACAAAACGACCTCCAGCAGGCTACTGTGGTGCATGTTTCTGACCAAACTTTCAGAAACAGTCTCCATGAGGGTGGCATGAGGGCTCGACATCCTTCAGTGTGCTCACAGCCCAGCACCGTGCAGCTCAATTGTCATTTGCCAGAGAACACCAGAATTGTCAGGTCCATCATTGGCATCCCGTTCTCTTGAGAGCAGGTTTATACTGAGCACGTGTGATAGTGTCTGGAGACGCCGTGGTGAATTCTATGCTGCCTGCAACGTCATCCAGATCGACTGGTTTGGCGGTGGGTCAGTGATGGTCTGGGGAGACATATCCTTGGAGGTTTGCACAGACCCTTTATGTGCTAGCCAACGGTACCCTGACTGCTGATGGGTATCAGGATGACTGGATATACTGTCTAGGAGCTCTCTGATGCCCTGATCCAGGTCTAGGAGATCCCCCAGGACACCATCTGCAGACTCATCAGGAGTCATTTAAATTGTTTGATATTCTGTGAGTTTGAGTCAGTTGGTGATTTTGGTTTCCTACTCAATGATTCACACAATGTACAGTAAAGAGTTTGATCATTAATATGTTCTGTTCATCCAGACCCAAAGTGTGTTAATGTTTAGTGCTGTGACACAAAAAGGCTATTTTATTATTTTGACCAATAAAAGTATGCTTGGCCGGTGGATGTTTTTCATCTACCAGTCCCAATGGCAGGTGAGCCAAAAAGTAAATTTTGTACACTGTGTGGACAGGCATGGGAGTCTGATGAAGCCATAGAGGAAGATATGCCTGAGTCCCCAGGGGCTGAGAAACAGGATAAAGAAAAGGACCACAGAGACTCCAAGAAAAACAGAGGTACGCTAAATACTGTGTGACAATGTTAGCCTGCTTGTTTATACATGCGTGTCTTCAATAGAATCACCAAATATTTTCTTATGTAGTCTTGTTCCTTCGTTTGGTTTCAGCCATGAAGACGTCTGTCAGTATGGACTCCTCTGACCAGAAGAAGACCAGGGTGAAGCTGAAGAAGTTCCTGACCCGTCGGCCCACGTATCAGGCGGTCAGAGACAAGGGCTACATTAAAGGTATTGTTAACCCAACATCAGTCTCATCGAGAACCAGAACTCCCTAATAAGAAACATACGGGTAACAGGGAACTAACATTAGCAAAAAAAAATTTTGTATGTATATTATTTTTAATTTTATATACTGAATATATTGTTTTATTAAGCTTGACAGTAATGCAGATGAATAGGTAACAGAAACAGAATTCAAGTTGTATAAACTAGGGCTGCGCCATCATGGCCATAATAATAATCACAATTATTTTGATCAATATTGAGATCACGATTAATTATCACAATTATTTGTTGATTTTAACCAAAACAAATTTTATTGTCACATAGGCTAATTATAACTGCTTTCACATCCATATTGAACTACATTCCTGCTAATGTACAAATATGTGCATCAAAATAAAAGGGTACTCTTATTCACCAAAATTCAGTGCATCTCCTTAATGAATAAAAAAAAATTGAAGAAAATATGTATGTTTTGTTGTTTTATATCTGTAAAAGCATGTAAACCATGGTGAATAAGACTTTTCAATGCATATTGTCAAGCCCCCAGGGCTCCTAAACCAGTGTGCAATGTTAGGTAGGCATACAAACAAGTTAACATCAAAATGTTGCACCCATTTCTCACTATATATCTATACATTTTTGAACTCCCAGCTGTTTTTAACATCCAGAAATTGTTGGTGTGGTTTGTGCAGGATGATGTCCTACATGATTGCAGATTTTGCCATTTTCGCTTCCTACTTCCTGTCTGTAATGTGTTTAGTAAAAAAACGACCGTCTATAAAAACATGACCGTTTTTGAGGCGACATAGCTTCGGCTCTGTTCAAACTACGGTTTGGAGTGTCGGGGGTCTTTGGAGGGTTTTAATATCGCTCAATCACGCAAATTTGATCGTGGAAAGCCAAAACCGTGATCGTGATTAAAATTTGACTAATGGTGCAGCCCTAATATATACCCCATAAACCCACCCTGCTGAACAGACCTCCCACTAAACATACCACCCCACAATCCCCTCCATATATTATTCCTAACGTTAACTAAATGAAAAGACTAAGAATGTTTACTACTAGAATACTAGGCCTTGCTAAATGTGTAACATACGCCATGAATGAATGTGTCATTCACCGACATTTGGGCAAAACTAGCTTAATAGGGCCAAAGAAAATCTTCTGTGACACACACGAACAAATTCACAGACTGTTCCATTAAGTTCCCTGCGGTTTCGTCAGTGGGGGACGATAAATTAAAACGTTGCGGAGAAAATAATCATGTAGTACCTTAATGATTCACTGCAGACAGAATGGCTTTGCAAAAATCCACTGTTGAATGTGTTTTGTTTTTGCAGTTATTTTGGGAAGTCAACAATCAAACATAGAAAAATATCTGTTACTCTGTTTCTTACCATCTAGCTCCAACTGCCCAAGTTCCATTTGTGTAATGT
The DNA here is from genome assembly GCA_016801145.1 of Umbra pygmaea. Taxonomy (NCBI): domain Eukaryota; kingdom Metazoa; phylum Chordata; class Actinopteri; order Esociformes; family Umbridae; genus Umbra; species Umbra pygmaea. Next base: position 1,931 of record JACXGM010014801.1, on the reverse strand, counting down.
TACCTTAAGGCAGTTCTACATTGTCTGATTCAGACTCCGCAATTAAACCATGATGGTATTGGCGTAAAATTATTTTCACAAAACAGCACAATTCTGGCTGTTGCAAGAGAGAATGTAAACTAACAAATCATGTTGAGACCAGTCAGTCAAAACTTTCGGGGAAGTTTCCCTTAGCTTCAAGCGTTTTTATTAGGTCCCTAAATAAAAAAAATATCTGTATTTACAAAATACACAGCTTTATTTAGCTAAAATTAAGGTTGAAATATATAAGGTACCATTATCTGAAAAAGTGAATAAAAGAAATCTGTTTATTTTGTTTTAATTCTCTCCTGGAGGTACCTTGTGCATCTTAGGACCTTTTTTATGAATCCAGTTACATCTGGGAAAGCCTAACCCAACCTCTCTCTTTGTATTTGTTAACACCAACTTTTCTGTCTGTTTGTATCACAGACCAAGTGTTTGGCTGCAGTCTGAGCAGCCTGTGTCAGAGGGAGAACACCTCGGTGCCCAACTTTGTCACCATGTGCATCGACCACGTGGAACAAACAGGTAGGATGTGTCTATATCTATTTATATTACGTCAGATGGCCCAGTGGTTAGGCAGTCAAACTTCTAGTCAGAGTTGTTGGTTTGATTCCCAAGTGGGCCAAAATGTCATTGTGTCCTTGAGCAAGGCACTTAGTATGTACAGGGACATCCCCCTGGAGCAACTTGGACTAAGCCACTCTGGATGAGTGTGTCAGCTAAATTACAGAAATATAAAAAAATCTTTAACTCCTTGTCTCACTCAATCATAATCAAAGGTTTCCCTCTGTGCTCTGCCTCCAAACCCTCTACTGCCCCCTGCAGGTCTGAGTATAGATGGCATATATAGAGTGAGTGGGAACCTAGCTGTGATACAGAAGCTGCGCTTTGCTGTCAATCACGGTAGGGCTCAAAATATTTTGTTAGGGAAACAATGGACTGACTAGTGAATGAAACCGGTAGAGCAGTATGACATGTTCAATTGGTGCGTGTTTCAGATGAGAAGGTCCAGTTGGATGACAGTAAGTGGGAGGACATTCACGTTACAACAGGAGCCCTGAAGATGTTCTTCAGAGAGCTTCCTGAACCCCTCTTCACCTATGACTCCTTCAATGACTTCATTAATGCCATCAGTAAGTACTAAACCACTTCACTATGGATGACCAATACTTTATTTTATATTAGAATGTGATTGTTTACCTAAAGACACCAGACTTGTTATGCTTAATTTACCAGTTGGTTAGTGATTCCACATATGCTTTTTTAAACATGTCCACAAGATGGTGCACTTGTCATTTCATTTAACACTAAGTGAAAAAGATTCAGGTCTGATCTGTTTATCCTTATGCAGGGAATATAATGTTTACTTTTTCCTCTGCTACAGAATGTTCAGACCATAAGCAGCGAGTAAATTTGATTAAAGACTTAATCAAGCATTTGCCAAAACCGAATCACGACACAATGCAATGCCTCTTCAAGCATCTCAGAAGGTAAGCTAAAAGCAAGCAGCCTTTCTGTCTGATGACTTTCTGTCTGTCTGCCTTTCTGTCTGTCTGCCTTTCTGTCTGTCTGCCTTTCTGTCTGTCTGCCTTTCTGTCTGATGGCTGGCAACACAACTCGTACCTCATAGTCACTGTTTTAAAAAATTACTATAATTATTGAATCTACAAAAATAAAGTTTCACATACTGTCATTAACATTACGGGTAGAAGTACCTCCTCTAGCAGACAGTGTCAGGGTTTAATATTAATATAATTATTACTTATTCATACTGTCATTAATATTACGGGTAGAAGTACCTCCTCTAGCAGACAGTGTCAGGGTTTAATATTAATATAATTATTACTTATTCATACTGTCATTAATATTACGGGTAGAAGTACCTCCTCTAGCAGACAGTGTCAGGG